>OMNW01031603.1:35710-66680 GCA_900303245.1 Selene dorsalis
AGCAAACGTTAAAATGTTATTGGGGTGTCATATAGCTCACTGGGTTGTGCAGGCACCCCATATACAAAGGCTACATTCCTCACTGCAGTAGCCCAGGTTCGAGTCCCCCTGTGGCCCTTTGTTGCATCTCCCTCTCTCTCTCCAAGTATTGAACAAGTATTGAAATATTTATTGTATAATTTACAAAGTGAGTAAAGAAAATAAGTTTTACAAGTTGTGATGAGGACATGTTCAATGTTTTTGCTTTAACTAACAGCAGTTTCAAGACAGACATTAGACATTATCATCTTTAACTACTTTACCATCGAGCGAGAGGCCAGAGCGCAGGTTGTGTTGGATGATCTGAACCAGGTCACTGCGGCTGTTGCTCTGAGGACACCAGATCTCTGTGAAACGGTTCCTCAGGGCGGGAGACAGCTGTCCCCAAACACAGACGCAAAAAGGTCAGACTCTACCCACAACTCGTTCTAAAACTACACGCAGTTAAAACACATGTCGGGAGGGGAGGTTTCACAGTGGAAACAGTCTTTTTCCCACCTCCTTCTTGCCAAAGTCTCCTCCGGGGTTCATGGTGGCGACCAGACGGAAACCTGCAGTTGCTCTGATCAGCTCCACGTCGTCGTTGTCTCCGCTGCCCTTCTCTGCCAACACCAGGGACTTCTCTGTCTCCAGAACACTGCCAACAAACACAACACGTTGTCAGGGGCTTTTTTCTCAGTGTGTTTACCTGCATGTGGTTTTAACAACTGCATTGTCCATGGACCTTTTTAGAGAGATGTGGAATTGTTTCTGATTCTGTTTGTTAAATATATTAAGTATATGAGGGTATAAGTCGATATATACAAATCATGTCAACAACAATTATAGTAACAGTATCATCAAAGTGTACTTTGTGACAGGAAGTGCGACACTGTCGGTTCTGAAAGGGTCTGATATCCCCTGTTGACACTGATGTACCGGCATGTGTGTGTTTGTGTGTGCACCTGTTGAGTCTTTCCAGCACTGAGTCGTCTGCCAGGGAGATCTCGTCCATGAGGAACACTCCGCCCTCCCTCATGGCCAGCACCAGGGGACCGTCATGCCACTGGAACAGTCTGCCATCCTCACCATCAGGCTACACACACAATTGTTTGATTATTCTCCCAGAAGACAGTGTCATACATTTGCTTCAAATGACATTTCCCTAATTAAAGCGAGGCTCTGTCTCCCACAGCTTTCTTTCCACACTGATGTTTAAGATGAAAAGTGGCACTAATTTAGTTTCTGTTATTTAATTTATTGAATATGCTGAAGAAAAATCAATTATTTATATGAAGTTTAATATTTCTGGGCTCTTTTCTATTCTAACAAGTTTCAGGATTAATCAGGTTAATGTCAGTTAACCTTAAACGTAGGGTTGGAGATCTATTTCTGAAGCATTTTTTACTGAATTGCTTGAAATCCTCTTCACACCCCGATTGCAACCAATTAATTTAATGCTTTTTCACAAAAATGAAAAAAGTCAGTCACCTGTGGGACGGACAATCCTGGAAAAACACCATCCAATCATCTTGTTCAAGTCAAAAGAAAACAAAAAGACAGCGCCAGTATTCCAGTGTAGCACACTGAAGTCCAGCAGGTGGTAATGTAGCTCTAAGCTGTACCTGATGTGTGTGTCTGACAGGTCGCAGGCCTCCCAGGAAGTCAGACGTCTCCATGTGCAAGTGACAGTTGACTGAAAAGAACTTGTGTCCAGCCAAAGCAGCAAACAGCTGGCAGATTGTAGTTTTTCCACATCTGGTGAGGGAGTAGGAAAGAGAGATCAATATGATTACAATAACTGGATATGTAGTAATTCTACCATACACAATACATACACGACACATACACAATAAATGTGTGTTTTACAGTTATTTCTTACCCGGTGTCTCCCACGAGTAGGACAGACTCCCCAAACCGAAGCGCCCGTCCCACCAGCACAGCCAGTCTCCTCATACCATGTGTCCACACCACATGGCGGAACTCCTCAGGAACTCCAGCAATACTGTCGATGAAGGGACCTGCAGATCAGAGCACGAGACGATGTGATACTGTGCTCACCAGACAAGTTCGATACTGCTTTCTCTGCTTCTTCCATACCTTCAAATGTTATGGCAAAGTGTCTGAACGCTTATAACAAAGTAAGGTTGTACTCACTGAACTGGCTGGTCACCTGTTTCTGAGAAAACAGGTTTTCGGGGTTTACCATCCTCTTGAAGTGTTTCTCCAGGATGGACAAGATGGTGGCCTCTTCCTCTGGCTTCCTCACACGGCCTGCCAACAGCATGTATCCTGGTGGAGGAGACGGCGGCTTTATTTAGGGCTGAACTGGAGCGAAGGTGTCAGCTGGTAATTGAACAGAAACATCTGACAAGCCTCACCATCGTCAGCCAGATGCTGCAGCCAATCCTGGGAGGCCTCTGTCTGCTCCTCCAGCCTGTAGCGGTCAGCCCAGCGGAAAAGGTCTCTGAGGGTGATGAAGCCATGTTTCCCCGCAAACACAGACGAGCCCCTGCGTAAAGACTGGAAACACAAGCCAGACCGTGAAAAGAGGTCACTCTAAAAAAAAAAAAAAGATATGAGGAAGTAAACAAGGTCGATATGAACACAGGGATGTGCTGTTACCTGAAGGTCTTGCATGACCTTGACCAGCTTGGAGCAGTAGGATGGAGGCAGGTGACACCTCTGGTTCAGGATGGTCTCCAGTTCTCCACTGGGCAGCTCATCAAAGTGCAGCTCTACGAAGCGGTTCCTGAAAGCTCTGGAGAGAACCTGCAGGTTTGGAGGAGACAGTGAAGAGGACTTTGTTTGAGTTTTTATTTTATTTTGACTTTGGGAGAAAAGGTGTGTTGCCAGTGTATAAGTTTCATTCTATTATGACTTGTGATGGTATGGTATTGGTATTAATGTCCAATAGAATCGCATTTTATTCAAATCAAAAGGGGATGATTGATATAGCTTGGAGTTATTTATATGAAAATTTTGGTAAATGATAAAGGTCTATTTTTGATTTTTCAGGTTTTTGCATAATGAGAAAACATTATCTGACTGTATCATCTTGGGTTAATAGGTATAGGTTAAAATGACACTTTTAGCCATTTAAAATCAAATGTACAACACAATAAAATCTGAAAACAGTGAAGGGGTCATGATACTTTTTGAAGCATCTGCATCTCCATCTCTCCAACTTTTTGACCATGGTTAGAAAAGAGACCTGCAGAGCATCTGAAGGTAACCACAGTGAAACCACACCATCGGACAATCCCTCTCACCTTTCTACCACCGTAAAGCCCAGGGGGATTCTGGGTAGCAAACAGCTTGAATCTGGGATGAGCCTTGATGACTTCCTGTGTCTCGGCCACAAAGAGCTCCCTGTTGTCGTCCAGCAGTCTGTTGAGAGCCTCCAGGACGTCGGTGGGAGCGAGGTTCAGCTCGTCCAGGATGATCCAGTAGCCTTTCCTCATGGCGTCGATCAGAACGCCTGCAGTGAGAGACATGTTAGTCTGGGGTGGTGCCACAGCTCAATAGCAGACATGGAAAACACAGCTGCAGTGTTTTACAATGGAGGAAGACAACACATTATGCAAACTGCAACAGACTTACTTTGCATAATCCGGGACATTTCAGTAATTTTCAAACAAAACAGTGGGATATTTGATGGTTTGATCCTGTTAAACGGGAGCATTTTCTGCTTTTTCGTCAAATATTATGATTAATTAAATATCTTTGAGTTGTGAAGGTTGGTCAGACAAAATGAGACATTTGATGACATCATCTTAGGCTCACAGGGAACTATGATTTGTAGCTTTTTTTTGCCAACAAAACATGGAATTACACTACACTGTAAAAACAATGATCTGAATCAATTTTAATTATAAGTGCCTTGACTTAAGTTCAAATGAGGGAAAACTCAATGTTCTGCCAGGATTAAATAAATAAATGAGATCGAAATGACACCAGACGCTTCATTATCAATCAAGAAAATAATCAATAGACTGATCGACTATGGAAATGGTTGTTATTGTTATCATATTATATAAACTACATTTCAGGTCTACAAGAATCTGAGGACCTGACCTGTGTCCTCAATAGTCCCTTCATCACTGCTCATTGTATCAGTGGTGATCATTGATGTTTTAAAAGGTTTTTGGGGAATAGTGGAGCTCTGTGGCACAGAGGTATATCAGCTGCTTTGGGCATCAGCTGTTAGTAGGATACATTGATTATTGTCATTGTTGTTAGGTCGTTTCAGGGGACATGGTGATTATAAGAAAAGATACAGAACCAATATAAAGTTAGTTTAAAGGTGTCATATTGTATAAAGTGAGATTCCCACGACTCACTTATTACTTATGCCTCACTAAATACTACAACCCGGTATTAAATTTATATATCGTGCTTCTGTATTGTATTTGATAGAGTATATACCTTGTGGTAACAGTTTTGTAAACTCCTGTGTTCTTCTTTGATTGACTATGAATAACACTTTGATCATATCCCACATAGGTATAAGTTTGGCATATTTTGGTCTAAAAAGAAAGTGTGAAATGCATTTATCAACATGTGGGAGTTATTTGTAAATGGGTCAAATGTCTGGGAGCATCTATTTGAACGAGTCTCCGTACCCTCTTTGAAAACCAGCTTGCCCCTGTCATCAGAGGAGTAGCAGCCGATGTACTCCTGGATGTCAGTGTGCTCGTGGTTGTTGATTCTCACACACTGGTTCCCAGTAGCTTGAGCCAGATAGCAAATCAGGCTGGTCTTCCCCACAGACGTCTCTCCCTGGATCAGCACTGGGTGGGTCCTTTGGGGGCAGAACATGGAGGCAAAGAGATAGTTATGGGAGAGGGGACAGATGAGCAATGAGCTCAATGTGGACTGGTTTTGTAACCTGAGCGTACCACGTTGACCTAAAGGGGATAACGAATGGTGAGGAGGGACTGCTGACTCATACAGCATGTCTGCATGTCTTACAGCTACACTATTAATGTGTCTATACTTTAGGCTTAAAGTGTCCTGGAACCACCTAAACTCAGATCAAGCATCTCAGCCATATAACTTTCTTACATAATGCCCACATGAGCATAACAGATCCCCAGGGAAATATACAGTCCCAAGGTGACATGTCTTCCAGGACCTCCATCACACACTCCAAGGGTCAAGAGGAGGGAGACAAGTTCAGAGGAGAGAACTCTCGGTAACTTAGAGTTGAATTGAGATGACCCTCACACTGTAATGCTGAGTATGACCACATCCACTTCGTGCCTCACATACATATGAAAAGGTCCAGAGTCCAAGCCCACAGTATAAACAGTATCATATCTAGTTGGCACTGCTGCATCTCTTGCAGCGAACCAAATCATGTCACAGAGCTGGACCTGAATCCAGACCTGAATCCAGTGGTAGAACAGGAGATTGTGCAATTGACACATCTGTAGCAACGATGTGATGCAGTCATGAATATGTTGAGGAATCCATGACACGACCAAGTATTAGTCTGGTGTTCCTAATAAAGTCATGACACTTTGTTATCTAAAACTAGCTTTTATGACCATTGAGGTGAGACCTGATGCTGCAGGAGATGATGATATTCTACACAATAACGCTCTCACAAATTGGTGTTGCACAATGCACAATATAAACTGTTTTTTTTTCTCCCAGTTTGATGTGACAAACCTTGAGTGTCCTGCACAGAGCACAGCTCCATGAGCTCATGAGCGGAAACTGACAGTGTCATGAGCAGTGAACCTTCCACCATCAGCAGCAGACCTCACTAATGCTCTTAGGAGATCAGGATGTCACAGCCACAGAAGCCAAAGAGAGGGAGAGAGAGCTTCCTGCCTGCAGGAGAATTCAGCCCGACCACATTTCTGTCCTCATGCACACTGGTGCGTTCTTTCATAAAGGGACAGAATTAGCTCTGGAAAAATGAACGTCTAGACACTGATAAATGTGCCCATTGATTTGGGGGGAAATCGTGGACAGGCGGTGAAGCTGGGCAACGGTTTTCCTACCCTGCAGATACCACTCTGGCGAGGTCACGCAGGTTCAGCTTGACTGAAGCGGTGAGGATGTAGTTGGGGTCTACAGCTGGCTCCATCTCCCCCTGGGACACCCAGTAGCCCTCCACCTCCACACAGGCCTGTCCTGAGGGCGCCGGGATGGACTGTAGGAAACATAACGAGAGGCTTCAATCTCTACACAAAGATCAAAATACATCACAGCTATGGACTGTTTGATTGATTTCAATTTGAAAATGTTCAAATACAAACACAATTCATTATAAAGCATGACTAGCTCTTAGGATGTCCTACCTGTTTGAGACACTTGGTGTTTCCCATCAGGATGTGCTGACACACAAGTTTCTGGACCAGAGGGTGGGAGCTTCTGTCCAACTGAGTCAAGAAACTCAGGCAGAAACCCTGCAACAAACAGAGAGAGCGTCAGCCTGGTTTGATGGAGGTGACGGGGCGGGCCAGTCTGGGCTCACATTCGAAAAACTAAACGATCTCTCTTTAGTCCCTACCTCGTAGAGTGAGCGCTGAACACTGGTGCAGGGGTTTGCTGCCACATACTTCAGCGCCCTGCACAGAGTCCTCAGGCTGTAGTGGGGCTTGTGCCCGGTCCCGTCCACCAGATGTGCGTTGGCCTCTTTTCGTACCGCCAGGTAAAAACTGCAAACAAACATAGTAAAAAAAAATGTAAGTAAGAAGTTTGAGCCTACTATAGGAATGTGGCTGTAAGTAGTGAACTGGAATGTGCATTTATTATAACATTAACTATCTTGATATCCCCTGAGAGAACAATGTGGGAATTTACAGTAAAACCAAAAAAAGGAAATTCTACACATTAATAATACGTACAAGAAGCTTTTGTTGACTGTCTTTATAGATTGCCTCAACAAGCTCCGAAAATTTTCCACAGTGAAATATCAATATCATTTGGGGCCACAGTTGCTCTCAGCACCGATTGGAACAGGGTTAGGTTGATTTTACCTGCTGTAACAACATGTGAAGGCTAACCTTATGATGCCACTGATGACACTCCGGTGTGGATTCAAGAACTTGAGGTAGTCTGAAACCAGAATCCGCAGGTCTCCTTCGTTCTCCAGCTCGTCCACGTACAGCTCAGTGAACCTGTGACACACCAAGAGAGAAATGTAGTGTTACTGCTGTGTTTATGTGTGCGTTCACAACCCTGCTTTAACATCCTCAATTCTTGTGGTTCTCTGTGTTTAACCTAAAATAAAATAACAGATCTAGCAACAGACTCGCCTGTTCCTGAGGCCCAGAGGCAGGTTCCTCTTCCCCACGTCTGTAGCTGGGTTCATGCAGGCAAAGAGTCTGAAGTCTGGGTGGCGAACCAGGGGCTCTTTGATAAAAAAAACAAACACAAACAAAAAAAACAACAACAATTTTATCATTTAAAAGGAATTATTCTTTTATCTATAAAATCTGATCAAAATCTTCAATCCTGAATGTCCTTACCGGTGTCTCCACGGTCCAACAGCACCAGAGATCCAGCACTGCCCTCGAGAAGTCCACTCAGACACTCCAAGGTCTCTGCTGCTGCCAGGTTGATCTCGTCCAGCAGGACCCAGTGACCTTTCTTCACTGCCTGAGCTAACGTTCCCTACAGAGAAACACACAGGAGTGAGAGCTGCTACACCGAGGATACATGGAGATAAACAGTACTGTTTAGGCATTTAACCCCTTATGCGTTATGCAAAGTTAATCCTTAACCCTAACACATCTTTAACAGTCTCAATAGAAACTGATTATTAGAACATTCATTCAGGAGGATTTATTGCAGGACTGTTGTATTACACTGCATTAGTTTTAGCTGGGTGTCCCTAATAAACTAGAAGAGTAAATATGACAGGGGAGAGAGGCGGGGATATGACATTCAGAATAGGTCCCTGAGTGGAATCAAACAATGAATGTTGCAGTTGTGTTTTATGTGGCTCAGCAGTTTCCTCTTAAAGGAAAAATGTTAAGGTCTTTACCTCCACAAAAGCAAAGACCATCGCTGTCTCACAGGCTCGGATCTGCTGCTGGGTCTGACTCAGTTTCGCAGCCAGTGCCTCCCACTGCTCCTGCAGCAAGGAAGCTGCACAAACATACAGAGAATAACAGGTCATCCACTGTCATTTACAATCAGCAGCACACTACGCTGTTGTAACTGTTCAGATTCACTACCATTTGATTTCTCCTGCAGCTCCTTGGTGAGAGCAGACTTGCAGACGTGGTCCATGAGCTTGAGCAGATCCTGCCAGCGTTTCCCCCTGAAGCAGGTCTGAACGTGACCCAGGAAGGTCAGGTTCTGCTTCCTGGAGTAGGTCTGAGAGAAGAGGTCCTCAAAGGCCTCCCGCAGAGGGAGTAAGATCTGCTTGTGGTCGACCGGCTTGTACCTAATTTAGACAGAAGAGTTTCAAACTAGAGTTTTCTTAACACTGTGTTAAATTAAATACATTTTTCCATTAGAAAATGTGTGTATCTTTGAGGTCTAAATGGAAAGTTTGATAATTCAAAGTGATACAAAATAAAATGCACCATTCGTGTGTCACTCACCCTCCCAGCAAGTCGGCGGTATCACTCTGCTGGTTCATGTTCACGACCCGCAACCTGTGTCCTGGATTCAACGCACAATAGAGCGTATTTGAATCAGTGGTGTCAAAACAACTGTAAACATTTATGAATTTAGGGTTTAGTCAACCGCCACATCTCCACACAGTAGATAAGGGTAGGACCACTGAGTAACTTCAAACAGGGCTCAAGCTTTCTACAGCTTAGCCACCTGTGTTATGTTGGGTTTTTTAATGGGAGATAACTGGGGACAAAGGGTTTATTGTTATTAAAATGTGTTGTGTCATTCACATGCTCACTGTCTGATCTGACTCTGTCCGAGCTGTCTGGACTGTCGACTCGTAGTGTTTCGCGAGGTATTGGCTGAACGATCAGGTATCAGCTTTTTCCTGCTCCAAACTATCGTTATTGTATCGGCCTTTAAAAATCCACTATGAGTCGACCTCTAGTTAAAGGTCATTTCAATATATGGACAGGAGGATCCAGGGGTCAAACCACCACCCTTGTGATGTGACTCTAGCGGATAACACTCTCTACAAGCTCTGCTCCTCTGCCTGTGCTCACCTGTAACTCTGGCCAAGTGCTGCACAGTGGAGGTCTTTCCAGTTCCTGTCTCTCCCACCAGAAGGACAGGTTCTCCTTTGAACACACACTCTGCCAGCTGTTCCAGCAGCACAGCAGAAGGTCGAGTGGCAGCAAATGTCTGGTTTTCCCTGGTCGTAATAAGAAAAAGTACAGTCAGTGATTACACAGTGACCTGTGTGAGCTGTGTGAGATGTAGACATTTGGATACTGCTGTGATCCCAACAGAAAAAACACATCCATGTGAATCCATGTGTATTAAACTACTTATAAACTCAATGTTTTATTTCGTGACAGTTGTAGCATCATAATAAATGCTAAGACAATCACAAAAGCTAAATATGAGCTTACATCAATTTAGTGTATATATAATTTATTACCTTGACCTAGCCAACTTTAGCCACTTTTCCGCAGACAAAGTCCAGAAGCAAAACCTCTCTGTGTAGAACTTTAAAGTCAACTTTTTCTTTTGCATATTGAAGTGTTTTAATGAAATTAGCTGACATTATGCAGTAGCACACATAAGGAAGAGCCACAAAGTCAGTGAACCCTCTGACACAGTGGGATCACTTGCAAAATGTCTATTCACATGTTTATATTAGCAACCATAAGCTACTGCTTTTATAACACTTAATAAAGCTTTAGCACTGAATTGAAACAATAGTAACTGCTCATCAATTCAATTTTACTTCTGCAAGAGACAGTGTGTATTTCTTCTTACAAAAGTTCATTCTTAATCACAGGGAGCAAGCCAAATTATCACTGACATTCATATGATAGCTCAAAACTCAAGTACGACTACTTTAACACTTGTTACCACGGTGGCTGCACACAGTGATCTCAGTTGTTGCGTGCTACAACAAAAGTTCACACTTTGTTTCACTCGAAAGTCTGACACCCAATCGTATTGGATTTGGGAAAGAATCGGTGTGAATATTTGGGAATCTCGCCATTAGATGAGTTTGTTTACCACAATGTAGTTTCCAATCGATTCAATGGTAACTCAATATAGCAGGAAGGGGTGTGTTTGTTTTCTATCACTGGTTGAATAAGGGTCAAAGGGGGCCGGGTGGGCAGGATGTCCCACTTACACACTCAGCTGCACGGCTTCAGTCTGTTTTCGAGCCAGGGTCACTCTGCCCACTGAGACCTCCAGCTCGGTCATGGAGATGCCAGGCTGATACATCTGGCAGAAGTGCTGGGCCTGGGGATGAAGAGTGGCCAGAAAATAACAATTACAAGAGTTTTTGTTTGGATAGGATGTAGATCATCATAGAATTTCAGACAGAGAAAAAGTCCATGTTGATTACAGCAATTCCCAAATGACAAGGGGCTGAAATTTTCTTTCGATAAGGGATCGCATTAATGTCAAAAAAGCATCTGTGTTGTAGGCCTTGATGTCACATTCTGTCCATCAAAACACACATTAATGTACAAACCTTTTCTTTGGAGATGTTAAGTTTGCTCCCAATGATCTCAGCCATTCGCAGGCGACTGTCAGGATTGGACAGCATGGCTGTGAAGCAGTCCAGGGCCTAACGAGCAGAGAGTCCACGATAAAACAATAGCCAATGAAAATAATACACACTGATTCACAGCAACTGGTGGTGATGCTAACCAAAATACAACTAAACCCATTTCTCTTATGAAATAGAACATTTTGTTCTCTTTGTCAACTTTTTAAAAAGCAAAATCCAAAAACCTCTTGGAAGACACGTTGTGCTGTGGCAGAGGAGGCGCTATCAAAGTTGACATTGATCCGCTCGCACCATTTCAGCAGGTCCCTGTGAAAGCATAAGGACGACAATGAAAATACACAATAAAATATTCTTGTATGTATTTTCAACAACCACAAGAAATAAGAGAAGCATCACTTGTCAAAATTAACATGTTATTCAAATGCAATGCCTGAATAACAGGTTCATTTTGGCAACTGACTGTCTATGACGACCAAGAGGAATAAAATATAGTATGTCTGTATATACATACATACTATACACAGAATATATATATAGTATATTCTGTGTACATGAATAAACAGGGAGTAGATCTATATAAATGAATATTTAAAGTAATTTAAAAATTACACTTCAGCAGGTCCCCTTTATTCCTAGAGTGCTTTTTTTGCCAACAAGTTTAAATAGCTATTGTTATACAGGTTCCATATAGTAAAAGGGGCATTTGCATGTCTTTTTGATCATAAAAGTAAAATAGCTTTATATTATATTAATGCTGTGAAAATAACAAAGAGTCTTTCCACAGAGAAAGGCACACAGCCTTGTATCAGGAAACTGAGTGTTTAAACTGCCGACTTGTTCCTCGTACTCCAGAGAGACGCTTAGGAAGGAGGTGTGAAACTACACTGAGATGGTTGTAAGGTTCATGAAAGTACAAAAATATCTTCCTATTGATTGACACTTCAAATATAAAAACAGGAGAAGTGTAAAATACAGGCTTTTTTTTAAACCATGAACTCTAATGACCGAAACCAACTCAGATGAGCATCGCCAGCTGAGCTATGAAGTCAATTACACTGATCCATTAAAAGCAGGCGAGCATCGATCTGATGTTGAATCATCACCAACACACCTTCTGTGGACCGGACAGAAAACATATTGGAAAATTCAAAAAGTGTCAGGGCAGCTGAGCAATGCCTGTGCAAAGTTAGGAGGTGTTTATAAGGCTGTTATCTAATAAGGACGCCCTGGTATGACCCTGAGATTCTGTGACTCAAGCCCATCGTCCAGAGGACAGTCCAATCAATAACCTATTGAACACAGCAGCAGCTAGTGGAAAGCTAATTAAAGCTATGGAGGCTTCTGCTGCAGACTGGCTGGTAGTTTTGATTGAAGTGGGGATGGGGGAATCTGATGGATGCAAGACCAGTATTTGGCCTCACTGATGAGTACTCTCAGGATGAAGCGCTGCTGCTAGACAGTAATGGTGCAGATAATTTTGACAAGTGACTGGCAGTGGATGAACATATAAATATGAGCAGATAAATGTGAGTCTCAGAGTGCATTGCAATGAGGTACATCCAAGTATGAAGCTGCTACTTGGTCAATAATGATGGTGAACTTAGGTGTTGACTTTTGGCAACTTCTTTCATTTAGCAAATTGAAGCAATTCAATTTTCCATGAATTATACAAGTATAATTCAGTG
The DNA here is from genome assembly GCA_900303245.1 of Selene dorsalis. Classification (NCBI taxonomy): domain Eukaryota; kingdom Metazoa; phylum Chordata; class Actinopteri; order Carangiformes; family Carangidae; genus Selene; species Selene dorsalis. The sequence goes on from OMNW01031603.1 coordinate 48,059, forward strand.
TTTTGTTGAAACACCATTGTGTTTAGAGAATTTGTGTGACGAGTCTTTGCAGGTGTTTGCAGCTTTTACAAGTTGTAGCACGTTTGTAACAGTGTTTAAAACATTGGTGCCCAGACACTGCAGGCTGTCGACCAATCAGAGCTTTGTATAAAGGAGGCGCTTCCTACTAACGTGGAAGCCCTAACAAGTCGATTACCGAATGCAGTAGAAAAGTAAGGAGTCCAGTGACTTTTAATCCAAAAATGCAGGCACGCTTTACTGACTGTGATAGTTTGAGCAACTCAACTCTGTTCATTTCCCTGTCAACACTCGCAGTTGGCTCTTGGCTACAAAGAAAGCAGTATTTTGCTATCTGGCTGTCTGTGCTGGAGGCGCTACAACTAGAGAAGTTTGCAGTCGGCAAACTTGATCTTTTGAGAGAGTGTTCTACTTGGCCTCACAGTGTGTTAGACCATGGGTTAAACTTAAGCTGGAATATCCCTTTAAACATGAGGGGATTTTATAGAATTCAGAAGGTCTAATGTTGGACTTTACTGAGCTGCTTTATAGTATCCAGTGTTTTGAATTTAGTCTCACACTAGAACATTATAGTTAGGATATCACCACCTTTCTGGACAAAGAATAATACAATTGCTCCTTTATGGGGGTTGCAGTCTTCCTATTAGGCTAACTCGCCAACTAACTAACTCATGAGAAATGCTGCAAAGATGCTAAGTGTGGCAGATAGGTTTGACAGGGTTACAGAATAAGTACCCAGTGGTCTGGTGGAAAAAGATAATAAAAGATAATTCAGTGTCCACAACAAAGGCACGAATAAAAACATCAGGCTGACTGAATAGCACCGGATTTAACAGTAAAAATACTGTGATACAGTGTGATTAATGAGTTAACATCAAGCATTGTTTCTGTGCCGCTGGCAGACAGATGGTATATTAGATCATTATCCCTGCTGCCTGATGATCAGACTGATATTGATCATGTATTACATCAGGTTTGCACCAAACATTTCATTCTCTGAAAAAACAATCAAAGATCCTTCCTGACAGCAACCACATGGAAATGGTTTTCCTTCTTTTCAACTGGGAATGTGTGTCTTTTTTTTTTTTTTATGAAAGCAATAACACCTGGTAAAATGGTAGTTTGAAACATTCATCATTCGATAATATGATACACACCTTTTTAAATGTAATCTATTTGCATTTGTATTTAGTAAATAAATAGCACACTTTTCAGTGTCTTATCCTGAGATCACAATCTCAAATGATTATTTCAAACACCACTCCAAGTAAAGAGAGAGCAGTGAGCTGGGCCTGACCTCAGCGACAGGGCTCTCCCCTCCAGCGGTGTGCTTTTGTTCTCAGACTTGTGCTGCTGGGTGTCATCGGGGGTTTGGCTGCTGCCTGTGTCTGAGTCAGAGTGTCTCTCCCCTGTCAGTTGACAGTAGATGTCTAGAAGACGGTCTGCCACCACCATCAGCCTCGGGTACCTGTTGGTGAGCACCTGCGTGCGGAGAGAGAGAGAGAGAGAGAGAGAGATGATGTGGTCTGAGATTAGATGGGGGAAATTCTGTTGACAGTTTGAATTTGTAATTTAAGATTAGTAGGGGGAACAAAATATGCTTCAGACAAGTTAAAACACACTGACCACGATGGTAAAACCGGTAACACTCACCTTCTTCAGCTCTTCCCGTGTCATGTTGCCCATCTGCAGCTTGGTCCAGTATTTATCCAGCAGAACTGCGTGAGAGTTCTGTGGCTTGTGCCAGCTGCCACCACTGTAATACATCCTGTAATTCACAGGCATCACGTACCATTATTAGCTCCTCTTGACTGACAACTTCTGGCATTTTTCTAAAATATAAAGTCCAACAGTCATTCAGTGATTGGCTGGTTGGGTGGTGGTGTGACAAAACTTCCCCTGACACTCTCTGTGTTTGCTCCTGCTATTCAGAATCTGAATCAGCTTCATTGGTTATGAATGTCCGTGCACAAAGTGACAATAAATGGGAGTTAAATTGGGATTCTGGCAAGATTCCACATCTGATTGGTCGACAAGTGATTCTGCTCTGCCCTGTCCGCTTTGTTATCCACCTAATAACCTCCTGAATGTATAACAGTGGTGTTTTGTGTTCCTGGATTAACAGATTCTTCTGCACCAAGGAAGTTCTAAGGAGCACCACTCAGTATGACGATCTGCCGGGAGGAGCTTCCCTCCTGCCTCTGTGCTCATCTATGCAGAGGCCTAGAGCAGGAACCTTCAGACTGAATGTTGAGCTAAAACAGCTGCTGTTGCACACACACATGATCTTACCGTCTTGTTGCGAAGAACTGAAATCCCGGTGCAACGTCGATGCAGTCCTCCCGCCCTGGAATCATCAGCTTCTTATTCTCCATTAAAGGCAGGAGCACAGATATCTACGAGAGAACAGTTCAGCCCAGCACCAGGTTGTGGCAATGGTTAGGAAAAAAAAATCATGCTTTTATTGACAATCTATTCAGAAAACATATTGTGACAAAGGCCAGGTTGAGGTTTAATGGGTAAATATAGTTCTCCACCCACCACGTCCAGAGGTGCGTGGTCGATGTCCTCCAACAGGATCCACTGGCCTTTAGACACAGCCTGGGTCAGTGTTCCCGGCTGCCACACAAACTTCCCTGGAATATCAGTGCAGCGGTACATCCCCAGCAGCATCTGCCAAACAAACACACACACACACACGTCAGCTCCCTTGATTATTACAGGGGACCTCAAATTGAGTATTGTATGTCTATAAAATGTCACATTTCAATAAAACATTTCAATGAAAGCCAGTGGAAGACCTTATTGATCACAGGAGACTGTTTTCAGAGAGTAGAGTAGAGTGGTGGAATGACCCTTTAAGTTTAGACCACGCTTCCACGCTCCCTCACCTTGCTGTCGGTCTGATCCCCAAGCTGGACCTTGAGGATCTCCGTAGCTTTTGTGTGTCCCGTGACAGCAGCCATAAACTCTACCAGAGCAGTTTTACCACATCCAATAGGACCCTCGAGGAGCACGGGCTTCTGGGAGGCTACAGCCAGTGCCAGTCTTCTCAGATTACGGCAGGTTGAGTCCACCAGCACCAGATCTTTTTGGTTCACCTGTGAACAGGGTGTAACATTACGAATGTTTTTTTTTTTTTTTTTTTTTTTTAAGACAACAGGATGTGTTTCATGTGACACGGAACGTACCTGTTCAGTGTGTCTGGGAGCTGTCCTCGGGAGTACAACCCCACAGACTGCTACAACGTTTTGGGAAAGATCCTCTGACACCACCTGGCCCCTGGTAAACTTATTAGCCTTCTCCTGGCGCCACATCACAGAGCCCTGATTGGCCAACACCAGGGCCTTTTCTACCTCCAGCTGCTGAGTTTCCTCCAAAGCTCTAAACACAAAACACGACCAAAAAAGTTCATAACCTGCAGCTTAGAAAACAGAACTACGTTTAATACAACTGTATACTGTTTTATATAACTATATTAGTCATATAACAAAATCATTCTCAAGGCTGAAATTGTATACAACTTCCTTTATCAAGTTTATGAACTATATGTAACGACTATATGCTACTATATACCACAGTATACTGTGCCAACCAAACTCAATATTTTCAAACAGTAAATACAAAGGTACGTACTTGATTTTCATGTGCAGGATCTCGTCATTCGTCAGCACCTTTCTCAGAAAGATGGTTTTCTGATTATCAGTCATATGAGAGACCATTGCTAAACAATGGGCAGTGTACCTGGTGGAGACAACGGCAAATTACAAGATGTTTAATCTAAATGTTGTACGAAGGTGTTCGACAGTGTCATATTGTTGTAAAATGCTCGATGGGAAAGACAAAGACAGGTGTGGGAGGGGAAAAACAAATGGTCATAACCATCAACTGTTGAAAGATGTGAACAGACGTAAATCAATGTGATATTTTGTGTGCAGATTATTGGTTTACCACTCGCTGACAGGATTTTCCTCTTCCAATGTTGACATAAACTTAGTCTCATTTAGCTGAGACTTGACACTTTAATGTGGTATCCATTACTGTGTGTGGACTGTGTCAAACTGAAGTCTATTAACAATGAACTGCATTAGTGCTACTGCTTTACATTACAAACCACATTCACCCATTCACTCATACAACCGTAAAGTGCATTTTCTATCACATGCACTCCACCGATGATTCAGTGTCTTGCCAAAGAACATTTTGACATGCAGAGAGAAGAATTGGAAAATCACGGACGACCCACTCAAGCTTCAATGCTCTGCACTTCAGTGGTTCTTTCAGTGACACTGTAGCTGTCAAAAACTCCTCATGTGTCTGACTCTGAATTATCATTATGCAGCTGAAGTGAACTTGTTTTACCTACTCAGCAACGCAATACAATAGCTCTTCTTCATAGAGACATTTTAACTTGATATACAAAAAACACAGATATGACTAATCACATTAACAAAGGTGGCTCTGTTCAATTATGATAATGTGACAGTGTGCAAAGTACCAGGACCCCGAAAACTAAGCAGCTCAACACAATGCAGCCATCAATCAATTAATAATTTACACCTGAAGGTGGAAAGAGGAAGCAATTTCATACCCTCGGACCATGAGGTCACTGGTGAGCAGCTGGGACACACAGGGACTCCAGTCCCAGAGCATTCGAAACTTGGCGCAATCACTCTGGAGGAAACGCAAGGTGGCTCCCATCAAGTCCCGCATCTTCATCCTCCTGGGGCCATACTGAACAGTGGATGACTCCTCACTGGTGAAGAAGAGCCTCTGAAACACTGGGGGGGCATTGTCGAAGTACTTTGCAGCAAACCTTGAGAGAGGAATAGAAAAGTAGTTATTCATTAGTAAATGAGTAAATACAATATATCGTATTTTTTTTGTCTCATTTTATCTTTTTACAAACAGAAATGTGAAAGAAACTACTTGAGAAGGAGTACAGTGGTGGAACTATTTATTTGGATCTGCTGGACCAAACAACAGTGTATCTATCTACCCAGCACTTGTGTGCAGTCCGTAAGCACTCGTCTGATGTGGTTAGAGAGCACAGGTTTTTAATTTGGTTCACTGCACAGATGCAGTGGCACCAAACCCCACAGGCTCTGCATACAACTGCTGTTAACCTACAAACAGACCCTGAAAATCACCCCCCCTACACGCACAAACTGTTTTTTTTTATAATGTATATGGAAGACAACTTTTGAGTTATTAGCTAGGCTAGGTGAAACACATCATGATCCCCTTCTGCATTTATGCACAGACCACATATTTCTCTCCTGTCAGGAAGAAAAAAATTAGATGTATTCCCCAAAATATTAAAGCACTCCATTAGTTTTTAGACCCTGTGTTGTAGAGGGAGCCTATTTATAATACCTTCATTAGTTAGGTATATGCTCAGTAATTCCTAAACATGTATTTATCCCCTAACCCCATGAAGGTGAAAGAAAACAAATACAACCCTAACACTACACACACAGGGAAAAAGTTGCGATGGATGATGTGAAAACATCCCCCCCAACACATTTTTCCTCAGGAACACCAATCAGGTTAATGCGGCCATGTGTACAGAATAGATGCAGCACCACAGTCAGGATCAGCGTGTTTACAGATCAGGGTGAAGCGACAGCGAAACAGCGTCCACTTACGCCTGTGCATCAGGACTGATGCTGAGGAGTTTGCTGAGGGCCACACACAGTCGCTCATGGAGGTCATGGTTGATCCTGCCGCCAACTCTGACCCTTTCTGCGTTCCTCTCCAACAGGTCCAGAATCAGCGGTCGCAGGTGTCGTGCTATCAGCAACGTATAATCCTTCTCCAACAGCAGCTGGGCCAAACAGTCCAGAATACACTGTCGGTCCTGATGGCTCCATATCTGAGGGGAGATCACATGGGCATCACTGTAATGCTGTTTTTGTTTGTTTGTTTTGTAAAATAGCCAGACATAAACCTATGTTTCTTCAAAAATATTAACAGTTTAGATGGCAGCATTGGTACAAAACAACACACATGCAGCATATACACAGATTTTCTGATTAGAGCAATGACTACTGACATGTGAGAGCAAGGTTACTGCTTGCAGCAAGGAGGATACATTTCTGAATCAGAGTAAGAAAATAAGCTATTAACACATTATTTCATTCCATGCGAGTAAAGAGCTAACATATCTTACCTGTTTTGACAGATATTGACTGAGTTCGTTGTGACTTTTGTCAACATGTCTGGATATGGTGCCCAGTGATGACAGGCTCAATTCTAAATTTTCCATCCTATCATTGGTCGCTCGTGGAGGAGCGATCTAGAGCGGAAACGGGCTCGCGCGATAAACAAACAGGTATCCTGATTTACTAATATTAAAGCAAACTGTCAGGTTCATCACGCTCTTGTCTGCGCGAGGCTGTATCACAACACACAAGCACGTTCCCGTTACTGGTGTTAAAATCCTGTCCACATGTGAGTGAAACACAAATCCTTCCGGGTCAGGCTAGATCCTCCCCCGCCCCTGTCTCCGAAGTCGCTCCGTGATGACGTAGGCGGAAAGCGACCCCCGGCATAGTGCAATTCTCTCCGCGAGAGAAACAACTTTGGCCCGCCTGAACTGCCACATCTGCCGCTGTTTCTCGCTGTTTTTTTCCGTCTGGTGGCCGCAGGAGAATGTGAGCCGCCGGTGAAGACCGTCAGTAGTGGTATATTTGATCGTCTTTGGAGTGCGACTCCCGTTTTAGGATATTTTTTGTTAAACCGAGAGGCTGCAAGAATACACCCACGGTAGTGACAGACCGCGGGAAAATGTCGTTACTTCCTGTGCATTTTAGTCTTGGCGCGACATTACGGTTGTAAACAAGAGGACACATAACAATACGCTCCAACAAAGTAAGTCAAGCAATTTATTGTTAGCTTATAATAGAACATTTTATATTTTCAAATATCCTACTAGTACATGGGCGTCTGGCTCACAGAGCGCTTTTCTGTGGTGGAAGTTATGCAGCCAACTGTAGTTAAACGGTCACTGACCCGAGGTGATTGACAACAATAGAATACCAAAGATTTGAATAAATGCCGTTAGACCATTTTCAGAAGACAACAATCACGGGCGTTTCTTTTCATGAACCGTGTCTGAATAGCACCGGGACGAGAAGAAGACGTGTGTAACAACGTATGTGAAAATGGTGTAGAAATTGTCAAGCAGAGGTCGTGTTGGATCGGTCTGCACCCTGTCTGTTTTAACACCTGATGCTTGAAGTGCTAATTTTAGGAGTCTTTTAAGTCGTGTGAGGCTGATGAGTAAAGGGCATAAGTATAGCACCTATAGTAATGTTAATATCTGGGTTAGACTGGGTGTTGGTGAAAGCCACGGGAACAACGATCAAAATGATCAAAATGTAGCAATACACGTTGAGGTAGAACAAAGCTAACATATAGATGTAACTGTGCTGTGTGTTATCTCTGTCTGACTTGCTGCCTGCTGCTTAAAGGTCTTTGTTCTGTGCTGTCTTTGTCTGGACTGTTCTAAACAAAAGGCAAAGAGCTGGAGCACGATGTTAAACATGCTAACAACACAGTTAGCCTCAGACTATATAAATATACTACAATGTGGTGATGATGGGCAAAACACCATCTGTGATGGCATATCTAATTGTTTACTGGCACAGTGAGACAAATTGTATATCAACGTCATACAACATTTAATAGGGAAATCGCACCAGAAGCTGTCTAGTGAATAAACAACCTGACTGACAGTAATTGCAGTTAACTTGTATAAGTTTGCTTGTGACTGATATTTGTAGTGTGGGAAGACCTGCTGATTTCCTTTTGCCTTGTTATTAGGTACTCCTGGAGAATCTGAGCTGTAGAAACATTTGGAACAATGGAGGACAATGACATTAATGATGCTTGTGGCTGTAAGTAGAAGTCTGTTATATGTAATAGGCTGTTATGTTTACATGAACATAGTTTTATTAGAGCATTGTTATTATATTTTTATCATTACTAGGAACTATAGATTGTATTAAGGCTGTTTTGCATAATATATGTACAATATGATGTATAGATGTTTTCACCAGTCATCTATAGCTTGTGGGATTTTTGAACTAAGCCATATTCGGGATGAAGACTAATGTGGAAGGACGACTGGTCATAGCTGATGACATGCACTTATGTTGTAACTTGAATATTATCCACAGTGTTGGTACCTGATGCCCATGAAGACTCTGTGGATATCTATGAAGGACTGGATGTTGGATGTTTAAGCAGCAATGCAGGTAAAAAAATCATTTATGGGGCAGTTTGACTTAAGTTTTCCTCCACTATTAAATATTTAGAAATAAAATAGAGTATTTAGCATAGTTAGACACATTCCATTACAAATTAATTTTGCTCATCATTGAGGCTGACTGACTTTATTACTTGTCTTATTTTGGTCCATTACAGTGAAGTCCCCTGCAAATAATTCTCAGCTGAAAGACTCTATGGATCTATATGAAGAACTTGTCACAGAGGAGCAGCAGAGCAGAGAGACATTGTATACAGAGGTGAGCTGTTGCGTGCTTCATGCTTCCTCCCTTTCTTGACTTGCCATGAAAAAACAAACTTGTGTTTGCTGTGGCTGTGCAGCAGTCAGTACACTTGTTTGCTTTGCTCTGTAGCCATTTTCCCAACCTGAGTGTTCGGCAAGTTATCAGAAGTGATCCTTGGCTGTTGGTTGTTACAAGACTAAGTCAGTATAAAAACGATGCTGTCAGCTGACAGACTTTTTTATTGTATGTTTGCAGTTGAAGTCCAGATTCCAAGCAGCTCAAAATCAAATCAAAGAGCTGCGAAAGAGACTGGAGCAGATGGAGATGCAGGTTTGCTTCATTTTCCTTCTGTCTTTAGTTGTTGGAAAGCTGTGTGTTACTATTATTAAAAGTACTACTACTACTACAACAACCACTGCTATTTCTGCTACTACAAATAATATTAATAATAACATAACAAAAACAACTGTTGTTCTTCTTTTTATTGTTATTTATGTTTCATAGAGACATGACCAAGACACCTGAAGGATTCCAGTAAAGATTTTTGTCATAATCCAGTTCCACTAAACAGTGACCTCTTTCTCTCTCCAGAACACTGGTTTAAATATTGAGAACTGCCGCCTCAAGAAGAATATCTCTGCACTGTTACGAACAGCCAGACAGGAAGTAACACGAAAAGATGCTGAGATTCAAAGATTGAATCAATGGTATGTTTTTTAATAAACTGAAGTAAACTGATGACTCACTGTAACTATCTGTTTTCCAATAACATGTTGGGCTGAATGTTTACTTTATTTTTCCAATGAAATGTGGAAGTTCGAGTAGCACTGTTAGGTTAATAATATTTAAAATGTTGTTTTCCACAGGTCAGTGAAAGGTCGGCATCATCATCAGTCCCACATGAATAATCTACGGGATCAAACTCCCTTCAATTGGACCTCCACAGGCAGCTCCAGCATTAGACCACCTCCTCCCCCTCCTCCACCTCCTCCACCACCCTCCAGTCACCTGCCTCCTCCCCCTCCTCCTCCATTATCCAATCCTCCACGACTACCAACGTCAATTCCCAGGGATAATCAGCCTTCAAGGGATCCTCCTCAACGTTCAAGGACAGAAAATACTAGTTCAACGAATCAGGCTGCTATCTCCTGCACTGAGACAAGAGCCTCTAAAGTATCTTCTCACAGTCATTCAAAAAGCTCTTCAAGAGAGAGAGATCGTGAAATATCCAACAAACAGACTGATTACTCTGTCAGCAAAATCAGTTCATCAACCCAGCAGAGCGATTGTGACAAAAACAAATCTAAGCACAGAGAGGAAAAATATCAAAGTCGTAAACTATCTGATTCAACAGATAGACAATGTAAAAGTGGCTCATATCCCAGCAAGGACTGTCATGCGTCTGAGAGAAACAGGTCACGTAAAACAGACAAAGACACAGGACAAAAGCATGACTCCAGCTCAGGTAAAAGCCGGACTTACCTAAATCTTGACAGCCACCACAGATCAGACAGGACTAAAAGCCCTCCACCAGACAGTTCACACAGTGCAACTACCTCTGACAGTACGAGGGAGAGAAGTCGAGAGAGGAGACCAGATAAAGATAAACTGGCCACACCGGCCTCTGAACAAAGCACCTCTCGCAGCTCTAAAGAGGTCCACAGCCGGGATCACAGGAGAGCTTTTGACAAAAATAGCAGAAATTTGGACTCCAAGGATCGAAAAAAGTCCTCCTCAAATCAACACGCTGAGCACCACACTGATTCCTGCAAAGAGAGGGAAGGTGAACAAGTTTCAAAGGATCATAAAAGGAAGAGAGAGCAACGACGGAGTGAAGAAATCAGCAGAAAGCATCACAGGAGCACTAGCAGAGAACGTGAGAGGTGGAAAACGAAAGACTCCAACCAAGGTAAAGTGGAAAGCCACAATAAGGAAAGGCATGAAAAGACACATGATGTCTCAAAAAGATCAGCCAAAGAACCACATGTCACTGTGAAAAGCTCTGTGGAGGAGAACAGTCCAAACAGGAAGCTTTGTTTCATGGAAACCTTGAATTTAACCCTTTCACCAATAAAGAAGCCAACATTACCCTTTGATGCTTCACAGGGCGACCTCCCACCAGTGGACGAGGCAGCTGAAAACAGAGAGAGGCATACTGAGGACCTGCAGTCCATGTGTGTTGAAGACTTTTGTGTGGTTGATGAAGCAGAGATTAGTGAATTAGAAGCAGAGTTTAAAGATGTTGCAGAACAATCTTCAGATGTCCACAAAGATTCAGGCCCTGTAAGGTCTGATAAGGGGTGTGATGATGTAAAAGACACCCAGGAGAACGACAAGAAGAGCCTTACTGAAACTGCAGCTGGCAAACTGCTTGGAGACAGTGCAGTCCAAACTACCTCAGCAGCAAGCCCCCGCATTGATACTGTAGAGAATCTGTTGACACCCATATCTCCAGAGAGTAGTTCTCCAGTAGCAACAGAAGGAGACGTGTCAAACAAGTCGGTCTTAAACAGACAGGTAGATAAATCTGCACCACTGGAGGTGACAGACAGTGTCAGTGACACATCAGGAAGCACTTCCGAACAACACACAAGCAAGTCTTTACAAAAGGGAAATAATGCTAAACAAACTGTTATTTCTGATCCTGATGTGCTTGAGATGAAGGTGGAACCTCCAAAAACTGCAGAACAAAAAAGTATCCTTGTGAAGTCATTTGAAGAATATGCTTCACCCCCAAGGGAAAGTCCTGCAGCCGGCAATGTTCCCAAAAGTTCAACACAAGACTGTCTTCCTGTTTCATCAAGCCCTATTCAGAAGGAAGATGTTTGTCCTAAGCAAGGTAGTCCTAAAGAAATGGACACTGTATCCAGTACAATAAGCCTGGATTCACTTCCACAGGAAGGGCTGAGTTTACCCGAGGCTATCTACGTTCTGACACAGACTAATGAAGAGACCAGCGACAACAGCAGCATCACGGCTGAGCCGAGCTCTTCCACTAGCTGTATCGCAGTGTCCAAAGTCAGCAGCACGACGGAGGAGACGGTAACACCAGAAAAGTACAAAAGCCTCAATTTCACACCAAAAAAGAGCTTTAGTCCTGGGAAGAGTCCTGAGAATAATGTTGAGCCTTCCAGTTCAGTGCTGTTACTTCACGACGAGGACTCCATGATGCGCACCCTGAACAGTCTGAAGAGAATCCCTGATGCCATAAGTCCTTTGAGGAGCCCCATACGGCTAGCCAAGAGAAGTCATCTCCATGTTCACGGCAAGCCTGGTCATGTCAAGAGCCTTCAAAAAGGTAATGTTAGCCTGGTGATAAAGTCAAGTCAGTTTTTTTGAGTGAATTTTGTGATCACTTCAGGTGAAAATACACATTATTTGGAACGAGAGAAGGTAGGACCACCAAAGCCTACCAAAGAGATCAGAGTGTGCTTTGTGTGTCTGCCTATGTAACATTGACAAAATTAGTAACACAACTTATCAACATAAGTAACATAGTATATCACAGTGCTTCAAACTAACGATTAAATGTAAATTGCATTTCTATGTTCTGTTATCATAGCTCTGTCAACTCAAATGGCAGCAACTCTTTTATTACCCTTAATTGATAAGATACCTTTCTATAAGTTCTTTAAAATGTCAATATGAACTTCTTTTTCTTTCTCTTTCTCATTTTATGCAGATTTCTCGAGCACAGCAGTAGATGTCAACTCAAAGAAGTTGGATGTGAACAAAGAGAACAAATATCCAGGTTCTCCTGCAAATCACGACACACAGATCATGGCAGACAAGGTACCTGACCTGCGTTCATGTCTCTCTGACACCGAGCTGGAGGAAGGGGAAATATTAAGCGAAAGTGATGAGGCGGCTGCAGGTTCCCCCCTTCCTGCAAACAAGAAAGTGAAGTTAGCTCGGCCGGTCAGAAATAAACAAAGTCCTAAGCCTGTGCTCAATAGAAAATCTGAAGACAAGTGTGTTGCTGTGAAAGAAGCTAGCGAATCACCAGGGTCATCAACAAGAAGCCCAAAGAGTCGTTTTAAAACCGTTTGCCCCGCAGCAACCAAAGCTCCTTTTTCCAACATAGAAGAAATAATGGAGACATTCAAGCTGGTTCGCACTGAGATCCGAAAAAAGTACATGAAGCTTCATAAAACTTTTCCAAGGAAGAGCTTCTATGGCATGATGGAGAATTTCCAGGAATCCTTTTTAGAGTTCGTGGATGGTGCCCACTTTGGTCAAATCTGCAATCAAGCAGAAGAGCTGAAATCCAAGCTGAAAAAACTGATCGCATCTGTGTTCAGCAAAGTGTCAAATAACGGTATAGTGAAACGCATCTTTGAGCAGCAAGCAGTGGATCTGAAGCAGAAGTTGTGGGACTTTGTCGATGTTCAAGTGGAATATTTGTTCAAGGACGTTCAAACGATACTGACGAGCCTTTGCAAACCAGCTCAAGCTGAGGAAAAGAGGCCCAGTGGGATCGAGAAAGTCTCCAGACAGCCCCCTGCGAAGAAGCCACAGATTCAGCAGAAGGACGCACAGTCTCCTCCCACCAGTCTGAATCAGATCAAGCCGTGTGCTGTGGTGCCCTACAAAACAGGCCTCGGAAGCAGAGGCAAAGATATCAGAATCACACACATGGAGAAAGACACACATCCAACAGATGGCCCAAATACACAAACTGTCATTGACCTCCTTCCCCCTAAAAGTATTTCCTCAACTCCAGAGAAAAGCATGACCTCTTTGGTTGTCTCTCAGAGCGGCTCTTTGCTGGACAAAACCGACTTTGAGCTCCTCACAGAGCAGCAAGCCTCCAGTTTAACCTTCAACCTGGTGAGAGACTCTCAAATGGGAGAAATCTTCAAATGTCTCCTCCAAGGATCGGACTTATTAGAAAACAGCGGCATGACCGGAGACAGCACATCCTGGTCCCTGGGTACACCAAGGAAGGACGGAGAGAGGCTCATCAGCATCACCACCCCGACTAAATTCAGCTCTCCATCCAAACTGCTTTCCCCAACCAAATTTAACACCCCGTCCAAACTCATCGCCACATGGTCCAGCATTTCGCCTCGCAAGTTGTCATCCCCCCGATCCAAAGATCATATCCCGCTGAACCCGGCTTTATTCGACGAAAGCTGCCTGTTGGAAGTGCCGTCAGAGAACAGAGGGATGGTGTCGTCCAGCTTGGCAGCACAAAGGTCGTACTCCATCCTCACTGAAGATCTGGCGGTCTCCCTCACCATCCCATCGCCCCTGAAGTCCGACAGCCACCTCAGCTTCCTGCAGCCCTCGAGCATGTCAGGCATGCACATAATGTCCACTCCGGACAGCGTCATCAGCGCGCACATAAGCGAAGACGCTCTGCTGGACGGGGAGGACGCCACGGAGCAGGACATCCACCTCGCCCTCGACACGGACAACTCCAGCTGCAGCTCCAGCAGCAGCGTGGGCTCGGTGGCGCTCGCCACGTCTTTCACCTTCAAGCCGGACATGCCCATGCAGGCGCTGGTGATGGAGAGGTCCAACGATCATTTTATAGTCAAGATCCGCCAGACGACCACAAGTGCCAATAACACACTCATCGCTGATGAGACCTTGAGTCAAACACTAACAGAAGAAGATCATCAACATGGAAAGTATCATGTAACAACGCCAGAGAGGCAACCACAATCTGTCTTGTCAGACGAGCAGCAGAACAAGAGCACTCCTTCATGTGCCTTATCAGAGGAGAATCTGTCGAATTTTGCCGAAAGCTCTGGGATCTGTGAGGCTGCTGCAGGATCAGAGAGCTGTCTCCTCCAAGATGAAGGCTCAGCTCTAACTAAAGATCCGTGCCATGACAAAGAGGAGGCGATAACTCAACAAAGAAGCTCAAACTTTTGCTTTTCTGAGGAGCCCCAGAAACTGTCAAAGTCTTTGAAAAATCAGCCAGTAATTACTTCTTCAGAGAACAGTTTTCTCAGCGGGGTTCAAAGCTCTGATAATCTCTTCGTGCAGATGAGCCAGGCAACCTCCGGAGAACGTGTCGGTGCAGATGAGAGCTCAAGTAAAACGTGCCATGAAGGCAGCACGCAAACCCAGAAAAATACCTCCAAAGCTCAGAAAACCGTCAGTCCCCCTCACAGCGTGGAGTCAGATAATAGTCCCCATCGTCCTGCTGAAAGCTGTGAACCAAATCAAAGAAGCCGAGCTTCGCCAAGTGACTCGGAGAGAGAAGGGACAGAGTTATCGGAGTCGGACAGAAGTCTCACCATCGCAGAAGACACGAGCAGCACACCGGAGAAAGAGCAGAGGGATTCTGACAGGGGTCGAAAACGGAAGAAGCATCAGGATAAATTCACAGCGAAGCGGTCAAGAAAGGAGGAGGAGGTGGAGAGCAGAGAAGAGAGGGAGTTCAACTCCAAGACAGAAGATAACGAGTCCAAATCCCCCTCAGCGCCACTGTCTCCTAACAGCCTCTCAGCCAAGAACGTTGTGAGGAAGAAAGGCGAGGTGGTGATGGCGTGGACAAGGTCAGTAACCCCGCCCACTATCTCCTTTTTATTTATTTATTTATTTCCCTTTTGGGTTTCATTTTTGTTCGTTACCTTTCTTTCTGTAGCTATTTAACTTTGTTGTTTGAATATAAACTTTGATGTTGAACCAGCTACATAAATTGCCTCTACCATTTGGTTGCCATGGCAGCTTTTGCAGATGCATCAGCCCTTCAAAGAGCAATTGTTTCTGTAATTTTGTTGTTTTTCACGTCCTCAACTGTGAAAACTGCTCAAGAAGAAAGAAAGAAAGAAAAAAGAAGGAGCAGTTGTTTTTTTTTTGTCCAGTGTAAGTCGGCCACAGCTGCCAGGAGTTTCTGCACACTGGCAGAGCGAGTGCGTTGGACCATCCAGCGTGAAATGAAAAGCTGCTGCATTTTTGTTTTCATTGAGTAATGTCTACACAGCAACATTTGGGGACAGGGCCAGTGAGCTGGACGGGCTAATTCACTGCTGGAATAACAGAGAATCACTGCTGTGGTGGCACTGACGATTGTGTTTTCTGTCCACAAGGAACGGTTCATGAATAAACTAAACTGGCCATACCTGATGTTAACAGCTTGTCGGAAATGATTTTGGCAGTTCTGGGCCACGATATTCAAACAAAACAGTTTCTTAAATATTGAAGGGGGAACGCCACTCATCACCTTTCTCCTTCTTGCAGAGATGAAGATCGAACTATTCTGATGGACCTGAAAATAAACGGCGCCTCACGTGAGACTTTCTCTGCCTTGGCGGAAAAACTCAATAAGCCATCGGGGCAGGTAAGTCAGCGCCTCTTGTTTCATGATTCACATCACACTGCAATGAGGAAACATCCACTGACTGTTATCTGTTCTCTCTCTCTCAGATCGCTCAAAGATTTTACCAGCTTATGAAGCTTTTTAAGAAGCAGGAGAAGATGGACACCTGATTTCTCAGGCCGTTGTGTTTGGTTTCGTGCAAACAGTTCTTGCATCAGAGAGTTTCCGTACACGTCCTGTGTCTCCGACACGGGCACGTTGGATGATGTTCAGGAAGATCCAAGAGCAGGGTGGCTGCAGGTGTACTGTGTCCATCAAGATCTGCTGGGTTTCATCTGGACCAGCAGAATGATGGACAGCAATACCAGTCAAGCATTACATTACAGTGAAAGGTTGGAAATCCAGTTGCACTCTGTTCAGATACTCTATGTGGATATTGAGCTGTACCTTTTCTTACTGTCTGAATTCAAAGGCAGAAAAATAAGAATTCAATAATGCACATCTAGCAATGAAGGATGAAACACCCACTTACTACAGATACAGTCAATCTTAATGTTATAGTTCTTTATGCACTTTTGTTTTTAATCCACACTGCAATCACTCTCAGTAGTCATCAGTCCTCATGTCTGGTCTTCACATGGACATGATTCCCGTCCCTGCCTTTGCGGACCTGTCATATTACAAAAAGGCCGATCTCTACAGGTACTCAAGTTATTTTCACATCTAGTCCTAAATCTACGGTTTTCTTAAAACAGGATAAACTACCTTCAGCCTGGGTTCATTCCTGGTGCCACTGCTAGGATACTATACATTTTTACTCCCTGAAATTGCAGATGAACACTGAAGACAACCTTAGGGCCTCACAGAGCTGCAGACCTTGACATGTAGGACTCAAAAGTTTGGTTCGTTTATCATTAGCCTATTATATTTTTGATGTTATTTTAATGGAAGTGTTTGTGGGCGTGCTGCTTGATGTGTTAAAAGGCTAAAACGATTACATGTCCAGTTCATGTAGAGGACGGTACATCTGTCTGTTGATATCAATTAAAACTTTTAAGCGACGTTTTCTTTGACCCTCTTTCTCATGAGCAGCATAGAATGCAATATTGTGAATATTGTACATAATTGTTTATTGAAAATAAAGTTTTATTTATTTATTCTGGTGTCTGTTTTATTCCTTGTGTGGAAACTGGAAATTAAATAATTTTGGTAAATTGGGGAAAAACATTTACAGCAGTTAATAGCAGTGGAAGACGATCTGCTTTCACCATGACACAAATATTCATGAAGTGGGCCATGAAGTGTGGAAATCCAGGCCAATGCCCGAGGGCACAGTTTATAACCAGCAGAGCAGACAGTGGCATCCAGTGGAGGACCGAGGCAAACACAGATGGTGCATGGATTTTTGTGCCAAATTTATGGATGAACTTCCCATATTTCACCATCAGACTGTATAAACTGTTGATTTTTCATCATATCACAGATCCTGTATAAGTTATTGATTACATGTAAGTGCCCTGGCAGTTTCCAGTGCCCCCCTCACCAACCAAAGCAGGTCGGTTTCAGGAGAAGGAACCAACCTGATGGGCCATTGTTTTTGATCTGATCCTGACAATAACAGCAAGGTGTAAATTTTATCACAATTTGCATCATCCAGCCATTTAATTCTGTACAATGAGAAACACGGTAAACATCCATGAATCAAAGACAAGAGAGTGCTCCTCAAAGAAAATAATCACAATCACTCTCTGTTCACAAATACTTAAACTGTTTTTCCACTTTCTCTAAGGGTCAACAAGTTGTATGACATGCAGTGGTATATAAGCTCATTTCTCTTATATCTATTCAGTAACTCTCTTAATGTTATATAGCAGATGGGATGTTTGTATGGTTTCTATGGTGTAAAATGTGATGTACAAGTTATTAAATGTAATATTTAACATAGGATTAACTGTGTGACCACACCAGCACCCACTTACTTGCATAGGTAACTTTGCATCCCTGTGTAATTTTACTCACCTGGAACAGTCAGTTATTGGTTAACTAGTCTGAATAATTCCTTAATCTACTGCACATTGATCACTGTTTAAAGGCTTTTGACACTAACCAGTAACACTGCAGCCTGTATAACAAAGCTGGTTGGTAATCACTTGCATTTTTTTCCATCTGCAGAACTCCTATTGGATACTGTGTTAACATCTGTGCTGGAGTGGATGACAGGACCCGCCCAAAACTGACTGCTAACTGTCTTCAGGTTCCACAGGTTAGAAAGATATGCCTTTGGTTTTGTGCATAACATACATGGAATTACCTACAACACACTCTCACACACTTACTACCTACCAACAATTCAAGAGAATAATCCCAAAACAATCCCTACTGAGGGATAACCTCAACGATCTCTGCGGATTGAATAAATGAATGTGAATGTAGAAGACTTACCACCTCTGAATTCTGCTGCTGTAACAACCTCAGCCGATGCGCACTGATGAGACCTGGGTGGCAGCTGGCATCCCAGTTCATCCCAAAGCTGGTGGATGGTGTCAGGCAGCAGGTCAGCTGAGTTCCTCCAAACCAAACTAGGAAAAACATCTCTGTACAAACTTTATCCTCAAAGTTAAAAGCATAATGTTATTTAACATGTCCCTAACCCAACAAAGTAGGAATGGTTCCCGTATACCAGGCATGGGCAAACTATTCCACAAAGGGCCGGTGTGGCTGCAGGTTTTCTTTCCAACCAAGCAGCAGCACACCAGACTTGACTCATTTAATCAACTGATCTCAGTCTTCAGACAGTTGATTGGTCAAACTG
>OMNW01031604.1:0-10929 GCA_900303245.1 Selene dorsalis
TTGACAGTCCTGCTACGGTGTGTCCGACCCCTACTGACGGTTCAATTTAATTCCATGAAATGTGACGACTGACCTGGCCTCATGGTTGTTTTTCCTCTGTCTGGGTGTGTTTGTGCATGTGTGTGATCGTGTGTGCAGCGGTAGAGCACACTATGTTCTTACACAGCCCAGGGCATAGAGGGGGAGTGCTGCTGTGGAGGATGGCTTGAGGGGGGTGCTACAGTTCAAACACTGTCTGAATTTGAGATTTGATCTTTAATCAATCCTTGGTTAGAATGGTCAAAGGCTTCGCTAAATCCAAAATAGCTGAGCATTTGATGTGTTTTTCCTTCCCGTCATTTTTCAACATTGCTATCAAGCTGTCCGACTGCAGTCTGGGTCTTCTGACAATTACTTGTCATGTAACAGTGCTTTTTCCGATAAGATTCATCAGGTATGTTTAAATGTATTTTATCAATCTTCTACTCTAATCTGACAGCATTTTCAGGAATTAAAGCCAATTGGAAGCTGTTCCTCCCCCAGTGTTTTCCTCCCCTTTAAGGGACTCTAGCATCTCTGTCCTTAGCACTGAGAACGATTGGTTCCTCCTCACACGCCCCCCTGCATCACCTTGGCAACATTGATTCTCAGTCCAATTACTGGGAAGGAACAGGATCACTACTGTGGTGCCGCTCTTATGAGAAATTTGGATCATTATAACAGGGGAGTGACCATCCATCCCTCACTGTCAAAGCTACACGTACATGCCCACTCTTGCCCCACCCCCAACCTCGACCTAACCAATCCAATCCATGTAATCTTGACCTGTCACTGAGTCTATTCATTCTGGTACCATCAGCTGAGGGAGGAAAATATGACCATTTGACTGCCCTGCACATTCCTGAGGGGAACATTTCCCAAACCTGTGACCATCTCCAGGAAAAAAATACCAAGACAATTGAGTTAAGAGATGCCCCCGAAGAGCCATGGTTAGCAGCATTTTACCCATTAGTTCAGATGGGAACCATTTATTTTGCTTCAAATTAAAAGATTACAATCCTCTGGTAGGTTTGTATCATGTTTCACTGCACAGTAACAGAAATGGCCGGCTCAGCACCCACTCCAAAGTCCAGACTGAGAACTGTTCTCAGAGCGGTTTTCCAAATATCTAAATACTGTCTCTCTTTGCAGTGCATCTTAAAGCAGACAGTTCAAGTAATATTGATGAACAAATCTTCTGAAGTCCTCATGCCACATTAGTGCACTATATGTATTAATCTTATGTTACTTATATCTATGCAGATTCTGACTAAATACATGTAAAAATATTCTGTGCTGGAAAAAGCATCTGTCCTGAATTCTTCACTCTTCATTACTTATGGTGCTTTAGCTTAATAAAGTGTCAGGTTGAGGTAGTGTCACAATTACTGTCTTATTCCCTCATGTAAAGCAAATAACCAATTTGATTTTCAATGGAAGCCACTTTAAGAGTCACATTCTGACTGAGCAGCAGGCAGAGATTGGACACACAGACTGAGAAGTGAAGAGAGTCATGGGAAGATAGAGGAGGGTGGAATAATTATACAAAGAAGGATCAGAGATCACTCATAGTCTGCAGTTTGGGGAGGAGAGATAGTGCCTGAAACTTGAAAGCAACTGGGCTCACCATCATTTGTATGCCAAGCACACTGCCTCCAGTTCAGGACTCTCTCTATCCTGTTTACACTTGTACACAGTTATTTATTCTGCTCTAATTCAAGCCCTCACACAGGCTCATCTGCACGGCCATGACTTCCTGCTCGGTGGTCCCGTAGCACTGCAGCAGCACCTGGGCTCTGCTTTTGCCAGGGATCACCCCGCAACCCAGAGGATGATTAAACACTGCATCTGAGTGGGTGCAAACTATCGCAATCTCAAAACAGCAGAGCCACCATGCACCTATGCCTGCAGGTCACCTCTGTAACAGTGTCACCGCACACACATCATGGCACGGCAAACACATACAGCAGCATACACATGCACACACTCAACTGCAGTGATGTACATGGAGGACTATGCAGATTCACTGCAGGCACAACTTTTAACCCTCCTCTCACCAAAGCTAACGGGACGGACTGAATGTAAAACATCCACACCTGAGCTCATCTTTTGATGTTCAAGCTCCCTGTAGCCATGATGGTGCTGTTGTTGATGATGATGATGATGGTGATGGTGATGATGTTATGGCGATGCTGCTGCTGCTGCTGCTGCTAGTGACTAAGGAAATTATATATACACTGTTATAGAACCAAGACATAGATATAGAGGGGAGCAGCAGGCTTGATTATGGAAAGAAAAAAAACCCATCAAAATAAGAGTCAGATCTGTAGCAAATGGATAAACACCCTCATCTCATCCAAGTCACCAGTTTCAGCCTTACCTGTATCAAAGTGAGAGCTGAAGGCAAAACTGGGGTTGAAAAACGCCGAAGACATGACAATCACATGTAGGGCAAAGACCATCCTCCTCGTTGCGTTGCAGAATATAGCAAAAGCCTAAACACACACACACACACACACACGAACAAAAAAAAAGGTCAAGACTAAATTCTTAACTCGGGTGCATTTTAAATGTAGGTGAGCTGGAGCAGAGACTGTAATGCGCAGCGTTTTATTCCATCACACCTCACAGAGAGCCCCCCCAAAAAGAAAATCCCGCTCCACCTTCAGCTCGAACAGATCTGGAGACAGATGTTGACAGTCGTTTCCATTTTACCACATCTGTTGGTCGACTTGTTTGACAGCAACCTCCTCGACTCGCGCCTTCGTTCTTGTGACTCTGGACAGGTTTAGTGCACCTACGAGGTCACCCGGTGAAACGCTTATCCGTTATTTACCCCGGTTTTACACACTGTCAAATCTTGACTGCTCCAAACATTTGATGATGTCCCATTCGCCCCCTTCTCAGAATAAACCTCTTTTTGCTCCTCGGCCCCCACTACATGTAACATGCCGATTATTGGCACAGCAGATGATTCGTGTTTTTTTCTTCTTCTTTTTTTAAGAAGATGCGTCGGTCAGCGACGTGCGCATTTGCGTTCCAGCTTGGGTACCGAAAGACTGCGCGACATTTTGCACCAGTGTGAAGCGACATTTAGTAGGCAACAAAACGCACTTCCGTTTAGAACCTTCAAAGTAAAAACACATTTACTTACCTGAATATAATTTTGAAAACAACCTCCGCTTGGTTTTCCGCTGCGCTTGGGATTTCTCCGACGCACTTGACAGCCATTTCCAGAGCAGTCTTGCAAGTGCCTGATGAATCGATGTTTTAACTTAAACTGGGAGCACAGACATATTATCATCAGCCACCGCCTCCTATCCTCACTCTGGAGAACCCGGAAGTACGGCCACCACCATTAAACGACTCTGCTGGATCCATCCGGTCACAGGCAAAGAATGTTAGTTTAGTTTTTAAAGCAAAAAGTGGGGAGGTTAATGAACACGTGCACGTGCCAGCTGACAATTAAAACTGTGCATTAAAACTGCGGATGGTCAGTTGACTGGCAGACGCGGGAAAACTATAAACAGGGCGCCTAGTGGACAGGTGAGGAACGGCAGGCTGCACCAGTGATTTCCTGCAAAACACGGAAGTCCGCCAACACAATGATCCCCTCTGTCGTTTAACTCCACTGCGTTGGATACACAGAAATCAATACAGAAGCTTTCTGTCACGTGATGGTTTGTATGTGGCATCACTGAAATGCCAGACTTTGCTTGCAGACGATTTAACAACCTACAGGGACTTATTGTGTCTGTACTGTTGCTTTCCACTGTGGCCTTACCTGAACCATATTGGCAATGTGGCTTCTTTAACTGTTTTTTTTTTCTGTCAGGTTGTGTATTCTGATGATCTGTACAAATCTGCTGGTAAGTACCAGTAAAGCAGACATATATATTATTAGGAATTCATTTGAATCTTGATTTGTGAATTCACTTCATGGAATTACTGACAACTCTTGCTTTTGCATTTCAAATAGATGAAACATCACAATATACAGTACAGAGTGTTGTTCTGTAGTTTGCCCACTAGAGAGCAGCACTGGATTACTATTTGAAAAGGCACAGAGGACACTTAAGCAAATTGAAGTAGTTTAAACACACACACACACACACACACACACACACACACACACACACACATATACAACACACAAAGTATCAATCCTTGATTTCGGTAGATGAGGAGGGGTATTTTTTTAACCCCTATCTCTCTTCTCTACAGGATGCACCTGCAGGCTGCCTCTCTTTAGTTAGCTCAATGTAAATTAAGAGTCTGTTAGCATTCAGTGGTAGCCTGTATTTATGTGTACACGTGTACAGACACAACATATATCCTAGAAGAGATATTTTATCATTTGACGATTTACGTTACAAACAATATTAACATGTCACGAAAACTGAATTTAAAAAGAAAAAAGTTCTTGTACTCACTTCATAATATTAATATAAACATTATCAAGTGGAAATTGTTTCTTTTTAATTTTTGTAGTTTTTTACTCTTTAACAAGGCATTCACACATTCCACATGCAGACAATGATACACCACCATACAAACATTGTGAGTAATTTAAAGATAAAAAAAATGCATCATACATTATTAGAATTTATTAATTTATGTTTGAAACATGCATAACCATCATCAGGGGGTCACAGAGGTTTTAACCTCATGCAGCTCCTCCTCCTGTCAGTCACTCTCAGTTTCAGTCTTGTATTAAATTGCTCCTCCAGCACCTCCTCTCCTCATCCTCCGAACCCTCTCATCTGTCAGCAGTGAGCTCACTTTCCAAGCTACAAGGCCGTTCTCACCACACACTGACAACATGCTGGGGACCCTCTGCACTCTCATCACTGCTCTAACATGTAAGATATTCTTCTCTTTCCTTTTATCCTCCACATGTTCACACACAAACCTTTCACTCATGTCTTTCTCTGTGTGTGTTGACAGGTGTTGATGCAGTGATTGTGGTGACCCAGACGCCTGCTGTCCACACAGTTTCTACAGGACAAGAGGTTGTTCTCAACTGCAACATTCAGAGATATGATACTGCTGGTGTGGGTTGGTATAAACAGGTTCCAGGTGAACCTCCTCAGTTTGCGTTACATTATTTCCTTGGTGACAATTCACTCAAATTTGGAACAGGATTCTCCTCAGACAGATTCAACTCTAAATCCACATCAAACATAGATTATCAGTTCATCATTAAAAGAGCAGAGGCAGGAGACTCTGCCGTCTACTACTGTAGAGGATGGGACAACTCTGCTAAGGAGTTCGTATCACAGTGATTTACACTGTGACAAAAACCTCCTCACTAAACACTTCTGCTTTCTTTCTTGCTGACACATGTTGACTTGGAGTGAAGTCACTCTCTGCAAGTTTTAAGCATGTAAAGTACATAAAGAAATCAATTGTTTTCAACCTTTTACCTTTTTCTTTCCTTGACTTTGACCTAAATCGTCACATGTAAGCTGGTCTTGGTGGGAAGACAATTCAGCAATCTATGATGACCAAAGTGAAATATCCCGTACATCCAAAACACTTTTTAAACCATGTTGCAACAAAGAAGACGAAAACATGAATCTAAAAACTGATGTAGTTACTTTTACTGTGTTTATTTCTTGTGACACTTCAGATTAAATGAAATAATAATGTGATAGAAGCTTTTGAGTTAATGATCCTGACATAAAAAGAGAGATTTGAGCAACAGCAAAGAAATACTGACATCTGGGGCTATAATAGAATAAATAATATTACTGGTCAAATATGATATGAAAACATGGAAACCATTTCATATGAACCGTTGATTGAAAATCACATAGTTACTTAATTTGTTTTACAAGATGAAATGAAAAGCCATTCAAGAAAACCTTTTGCAGCTTTGTTTGCAGATTTGCCCGTTCAACAATAAGCTGACAGTTCTGAAATATATTAAGAAGTTATTGATGATTCATCTGCTCCTTGAATTAATACCTTAAAGAGCTACTCATTACTTAAAATAACTCCCCTAAACTGTATGGTTATGTTTTTTGCACATAATTGGTACATTTTTCCCATCCACCAACTGATCGTGTTCAGTCAAATTAGATTGATTGTCTTCAAATCCATTTTCTATTGGATTTGATTTGGGACTCTGACTAAACCACTCAAACAGATTCACCATCTTGTGTGTAACCACAGTCACAGCGTTGTTCTTTTCACAGTATACTTAAGATCCTCGTCATGTTGATGAACCTCCTGCCCATCTTAAGCTGTCTAGCACAGTACTTTCCCTTGACTGGGGAATTCTTTGCAGTGACCTGCTGCGGAAGTGGACTCTTAAACATCTGGTTTCATTCTAACGGAACTCAAAACCAGTTGATATCACGTCCAACTATGATTGGGAGGGTTATAATGCATGTATACAGCACACAAATAAGTTTCAGTCAAACTTCATCTATTCATTTGATGCTGTTTTTTCATATCCACTGAGATTATGAACACAAGTTCCTCCTCCTCCTCCTCCTCTCTCTTAAATTTGTTTATAAGCTTCAATCTCTGCCGCACACTCCAACCCTGCTCACTTCTCAGCTGGACAGTGAGGGACATTTACACCACACACTGACAACATGCTGGGAACCCTCTGCACTCTCATCACTGCTCTAACATGTAAGGAGGCTGACTTACTGCAGCTCTCACTGAAGAATAGTAGAGGAGCAAAATGAGCATTTACAATCTGCTGCTTTACTCTTTGTGCTGTTTGCTAATTACAAGGTTTCCATGTTTCCAAAGCTGTGTCTGCAGGCTTGTAATAAATGTAATGACAGTTAGGTGGAGGTGTTGTGTCAGCTTTGCATCTGCTGCATTTGTTAAAAGAATGTTCGATAGAGGTGTTTGATCTGAAACAATTCTGTATTTATTTGTTGACAAAATTTTCATGACTCAAACAGAATCTATTTCTATACATATATTTCCAATTAAAATCCTTTATTTCCTCTTATTTCTCAGAGGCCTGACAATTGACCTACATGAAGCTATGAGTCAGGAGAGGAGGCCTGCAGGTGCATCCTGGGAAGGAAGAGGGGGAGGAGTAGAGAGGTGATGCTTCACTGATGGAGGATGAAATCTCAGTTTCACTTGCTGCTCATTTTATCTGATTGTTCTAACGTCTCAAATACTGCAAACACCTGAAACAGATAAGCTTCAAGTCTGTTCCATGTGTTTTCTTGACCTGTAATTGTCTCTGACATGAAAATCAGAAGACAATTAAAATCCTGACAATTATAACACATTATAATTGTTGTTGCTATTGATATTTTCATGAACACAAAGAAATACAAACACTTTATTTTGATCTCAGAGTTTTTATTGAATTGAATGAATGAAGAAAAAGATGCAAAGCTGATACAACACCTCCACCTAACTGTCACTACATTTACTACAAGCCTGCAGACACAGCTTTTTTAACATGGAAACCTTGTAATGAGCAAACAGCACAAAGAGTAAAGCAGCAGATTGTAAACGCTCATTCTGCTCCTCTACTATTCTTCAGAGCGACAGTCTGACTTGTTGATCTCCTTCACTGAAGTCTGGGAGCCCACAGACACTTTACATGTGTAACGCTGATTGTTGTTCCAGTCTGACGCCTGGATGGACAGATAGCTGCTGATTTGGAAAGTCTGGTCTGGCTTTTGAACAGCGGTGCTGGTAGAGATCCCACTGCTCACTGGACTCCCACCAACCAACCAGCTCACATCTACAAAAGGCCCAGACTGAGTGGACAGACAGAGCAGAGTGGCCTTGTTGGACTGGAGCTCAGCACTGGACGGAGGGAAGACTGTCAGGACAGGTGGAGAGAGGCTGGAGTCTGAAAATACATGAAGCACATTCATAACATGAGGACCAATCAAATGATTCATACAAAGCATCAAAGTAACAGATTCATTAATTATCGTTGGTTTAACAATATAACAATCACTCTGATGAATTAAAACATTTGTCACATAGAAAAAATATTGTGATCAATTTTGAAACAT
This sequence comes from Selene dorsalis, assembly GCA_900303245.1. NCBI lineage: Eukaryota > Metazoa > Chordata > Actinopteri > Carangiformes > Carangidae > Selene > Selene dorsalis. The sequence goes on from OMNW01031604.1 coordinate 8,031, forward strand.
TCTGTCAGGTACAACATTCAGAAATATCTTCAGGATAATTTTCATCTTAGAAACATATTAATAAAGTCTCCAACTTTTCTTTATCAAATATTTGATGATTCTGTGTAAAATTGCAGTTAATCAGTTGCCTTTCTTTTGTTGTCCTGTTCAAACCTCTAGAGATGAAAAGTGTTTCATTTTCACAAGACTAAATAAAACTCTGATTCATTTAAAATCATCACTTATAACAGGACATTAAATATTTCTAACTCTGTATTTTAGCTTTGACAGCCATTTCACGACTTGCTAACAATTATGAAAATAATGAGCCTGTTGTTGTAAATGTGTCCAACTCTTAAAACTTCTTCAACCATCAACAAACTTTAGAGAAGTTTCAGGAAATATTTCAAATATAGTGATTATTATCAGATCTTTAACTTCTAAAGCCATAGTCTGGTAACAAAGATGAAGCTTAAAAACATTCATAATTCACTGTAAACTCTTTCAAACAAAAACTCACATGTAAATGTCTTATTTTCCATCAGTTTGAGTCAGAAATGTAAAATGTGTCTTGTTTAATGATGAGGGTAAAAGTTCTTACCTGTCACAATCAGCTTGGTGCCTTGTCCGAATACCACAGTGATTCAGTTTGTACACATGGCCGTACAAAAACCTCCTGACTCTCACTAATGAGGGGAGTGGAACTGAAACATCCTGTTGAGACCAACTTTCACTGTCAACTTCTCATTCCCTTCATCAGTCTGTTCATTTGACAAAACACTGCTGCTCCTGAGGATTTAACTCTGAATCTTCTGTTGCATCAGTTTGAATTCAGATTCATGATGGTGAACGTGTTCTCCTCCAGAAGAGCATCATTCATTCATTCATCATTATCAACTGCAGCTGTGGTACAACATTTATTTTGTTGAACATCATGTTTTTCAGCAGCTTGTCTTTAATTTTGTAGATTTATAAAGTAGCCTAATAGTAAATAATACAAATGTAAAAATGACACAAATATACTTCCTCCAGGTGAACTTTTAGGTACAGCATGCACTGTGCATTATGGGAACTTGGAGGCAACAGGGGTGCAGTGATTCAAGGCCCCAAACAAGTTAATCCAGCCATGGAGGTGAGGATCTGAATCGAGTGCTGATATACAGTATCAATCAATCAATCAATCAATCAATCAATCAATCAATCAATCAATCAATCAATCAATCAATCAATCAATCAATCAATCAATCAATCAAGATTTATTCATAGCCTTTTCAAACAGCCCAAAGGGTGACCAAAGTGCTTTACAATACTTATATGTATGTGGAGTTAAAAAAAAAAGAAAAAAGAAAAAATCCTGAGTGGTGTTCACAAGAGTGAAGTGACAGTTGTTGCTTTTATTCTTCAAGTTGATTTCTTCTTTAAAACTCGGTTGATAGGCTTCATCAGAGACCTGAGATCATTTTTATCAAAAAATAGTAGTGAAAAGAACATGAATACAAGAGGAAAAAGAAATTTGTGTAAAAATAAATGAGTTTGATCAAAACACATCAAAGATATCTTTATGCCTAAATATGAAGCTAGAGAGAGAATTTGTTGATGGATTCATTCTCAGATTGTGTGAGAGACTTAAAAAGCAGAAGTGTTTAGAGAGGAGGTTTTTGTCACAGTGTAAATCACTGTGTTACAGCTGCAGAAGCAGAGTCGTCCCATGTGCTACAGTAGTAGACGGCAGAGTCTCCTGCCTCTGCTCTCTTAATGATGAACTGAAAATCTATGTTTGATGTGGATTTAGAGTTGAATCTGTCTGAGGAGAATCCTGCTCCAAAGCTTGGTGAACTCTGAGAGTGGTAAAATCTCAGAACGAACTGTGGAGCTGCACCTGGAACCTGTTTATACCAACTGACATAATTGCCGTAATGTTTTTGAATGTTGCAGTTGAGAACAACCTCTTGTCCTGTAGAAACTCTCTGGACAGCAGGCGTCTGGGTCAGCACTATCACTGCATCAACACCTGTCAACACACACAGAGAAAGACATGAGTGAAAGGTTTGTGTGAACATGTGGAGGATAAAAGGAAAGAGAAGAATATCTTACATGTTAGAGCAGTGATGAGAGTGCAGAGGGTCCCCAGCATGTTGTCAGTGTGTGGTGTAAATGTCCCTCACTGTCCAGCTGAGAAGTGAGCAGGGTTGTAGTCTGAGGAGGAGAGAGACTGAAGCTTATAAAGACACTGAGGAGAGAAGAGGAGGAGGAGGAGTAGGAGGAGGGGGAGGAGGAGTAGGAGGAGGAGGAGGAGGAGGAGCTATACTTACTTGGTGTGTGTGAATTCATATTAGATATTGTCTGAACTTTGTGTCAGTACAGTTGTGTTTAATGTGTCAGATTTTGGAACAAGCAAACAAGGTGATGACCAGCTGGAAGAGGAAGGCTCCGCAATACCATTATCCAGCATATACTTCACCTCGGCATCCAAACACTCACACCTGGCAGCATTAACACGATAGAATCTTTGTTTAATCGGTTTAGCATCACCAACATCAATGTCATGTACCATCAAATGTGTGCGGCCTGGCGTATCACCAAACAAACTCATGTGTTCAGTGATGAATCATCATGTAAATGGGATCTATTCTCCTGATCATGATGATCTAACTCCAACAGTAATATAAAATCATTTCTGCTTATCTCACTTTGCCAAACATCAATGCTTTTATAAACCACAGAATAAATACATTACGAAGTTCTCATGATGTCAACATGTGCAACCAACAATGTTCTACACTGTGTTTAACTTTACCTTTAATCATAATGTTTTAATGACAAGAATATTTGTCTTTCAAAGAAAACATGTTTCATATTAATAGAAATTTGACTGAATAATAAAAGACACATCAGTCTTTGTTTCCACTGTTCTTGTTGT
>OMNW01031607.1:0-30112 GCA_900303245.1 Selene dorsalis
TATATATCAAGTTTGTTTTGGTTTATTCCAATCCTGCAGAAAGTCTTTGCATTAAAACTTAATCTTGTGTTTCCAGCAGCTGCCCAAATGATGAATGGAGAGGGAGAGCAGTTTGTGGTTTGCAGCTTTTCCAAACTCATGCACAGTTCTTGGTGTGTGGGCATCAGAAGCCAAGGTAAAAACAATGTAACTTTTTTTTTTGCACAAGAAGTCACTGCTTTTCTGATTTTATCTTTTTAGCAACTTGTGTTCATGAGAATGTTTGGTGCATTAACATAGGCTTTATCTTCTTAGAAAAATGAGATGTAGACATGTCATGTTTTCTTATCTTATTCAAAAGATCAGCCTGATTCAAACCTGTTGATTTAACTTCATGTGTTCTGTCGCAATATTATCCATCACATCTCTGGGAAATACCCAGCGTACCAGACACCTCCGGATACAAATCCTGACTCATCATCCACTGCACTGCAGAGCTTATGGACAAACTGTATTTTTGACAATGGTCAGTTCCTTTCCTTCCTTTGAGACTAATTGGGAAGAAGAAAAAAGGAAGACAGTTGTAGATCGCGTCAAAATATGTGGAGTAATACGTAAAGATCCACATTTTAAGTCTGTTTATTTAAAACTTGGATGATAGATGCCCTGCATTTTGGCTGCGCGAGTATTAGATTTTGAAATGGTGCATGACTAAAGAATGAGTGTTTTTATGACTAAAACACTTAAGGACTAGATGGAAAAGCTTTTTTCTTTTCTTTTTTTTTTGTGATTTATTCAACAAGCATCAAAAAATGCTGTTTTTGAAGTCTATTATTTGCAGATACAGGAATGAATTATGCATAAATACCACCAAAACATGAAAATAATAACATGCACTGAATTCCATATGTGATTAATGTGATCAAGCAAAACATTTTTTACTGTGTAATGTTCTCCATTCCAGTTATTTACATGAACATGACAGATGTACAGGACAAGCTTTCTTTAATGGATTGAGGCTGAGGCAGACTTCCAATCAGTTAGTGCACCACTTGCGTGCTGTGGCTGACTTTAAACCCTCTTCATCTTCATCTTCATCTCCCTCTCACAGTAAAAAGCTGTCAGCTATGATGCCAGTACCCTGACCCCACCCCCATTTCCATTTGAGTAAAAGCTTCCAGTGTTACTGTATTCATGCCATGAGAAATGGATTCACCATTTGATGATCAAACTCTATAAAAAGTACATTCCAACTGCACACAGAAATGAAACCTTTGCAATTTTAGACATGTTAATTTAATGGTATGGTTATCATGGAAAAACAAGAGAGCCTTATCAAAATGAAACACAAGATCTTTTTTTTGTTCCTACCTCATCACTGGAGGTGCCATCTCCAGTTGGATACCGTTTGTGTACATTTCAGTACCATTATTTTACACTGCCACAAGGCTGTTCTCATGTTAGGTGACCCAGCCTTTCCAAACCCTTATGACACTGATTTATCCATGTAAATATAGCACTTCCTTGGGAATATCACAGCCAGCAGGAAACAGAGTGGTCAGGAGGTGTATGAGGATGAGATAACAGAGGTGGAAACAGTGAGCACACAACAAATAACAGAAGAATAGGCATCTGTAACTAGAGAATGTGAGACATATAACAGGATGCTGACGATGCTGCGACTTAAATCTGAAGCACTGCATTAGGTAGGTAGACTGCCCTTCCAACCTGGCCAAGTTATGTATTACTCATGAGCACCATCATTATTTAGCTATTTAGTGTGAATGCATAGACTGAGCTCTAATCAATGGAAAAAAAAAGTGCAGTATGTCCGTGTGATTATTTTAGAAGTCATAATTTAAGTTCAACCAATTAAAAACAACCTTCATGCACCAAGTGTAAAGTGAAACTATAGGCCTCTGTCACTGAGGACATGAGGAAACACTGGTGTAAATAATGAAATAAATTCAAATTGAATTCAGTTGCGTGGCCTCGGTCTAAATGTTACTAATGTGACTCTGCACGCTCACACAGGTGTTCTCTGACAGTTCTGCTACCTTATGTAAGGTCCCCAAACATTATGAAGTAACAGTAATGAAGATTAAGGTGAAACAGGTGCAACTAGAGTAATGGGGAGAATGAAGGAGCTGTCAATCAAGCAGTCTGGACCTGCATTCATGAGGAGGGCCTTTATCAGTCAGTCAGTCACTGAAAACAACTGTGTAGCATGGATATGCAGGGATTTAACTACTATAGTATTTTCACATACTTTCATTTAACTATTTCTGCTTTGTGAAACTTTGAACTTCTACTTCACTGCACATTTTATTTCTTTGTTTCTTCTTTGCGTCATTTAATTTGGTCACAAGTTACTTTTGAATGTTTTGAATTTACATGCAAAACATCAGTCGACAAAATCCTGTAAATTTATTACCCAAAAACAAAATAACTAAAATTGTCAGTAATATTAACTATCCAACAATATTATAATAATGACAATATTTTTTACGGTAACCAAGTTACCGTAACTACTTTTGATGGTGAATACATGATACAATTTGAATAAGATTATTTAACAACCTTGAAGTAAATTGAGACAAAAGAAAAGGGGAACTAAGATGTTCAGGGATTTACCAACCCAAATATGCTGATGGTGAGCTTCCTCTTGGCAAGCTGCAACACTGAAATTTTGTTTAAGGACACTCTGGTTATTCAATGCTTTTAACTTCAAAATTCAAAATTGAGCCACTGTATACTCAGCTATAACTTTTTGTAAAAGTAAAGTAAAAGTTGAACATTAATACTTCCCCATGCAGCTGAGTAACAGCAGACAAAGGTCTCTATCCCCACCTTGAAATAAGAACTCCTTCCCCTCAGTTCACTTCTTGGACGGTGGGTTTGTGGTTTGATGGTTGGTTGTGAACAACTCTCAGTATGTGATATTTTGCAACTCTGAAACAGGCTATGGAGGTGAGAGGCATCACACCGTTGGACACAGAATTTGACAGAACAAGTTGAGTGGACAGAGAATGAGTCAGAACTGTTGACAGGCCTATCCATCATTGTTCTAAAATAGCTGAGCACCAAGACATCTCCCCTACACACACCGCTGATTAGAAACAGTGGTGTAGCAGTGAAGGAACAAAGTACCCCAACATTCGTAGGCCTTTCAATAGGTTTGAAAATCAAAGTTTAGTTTGAATTATACTGTTATCTGCATTATAATTACATTTTTGTGTAATATATGTTTTTATATTCTAATATTACAGCTTTTCAGAGCTTAATGGTTTGATTTTGGTTTATGATTAGTTTGACAGGGTGGATTTCAGACACACAGACATTTTGTCACACAAACACCAAGTAGTCTGTCGTATTTTATAAGGCTTATTGTGCAGTAGTGCTAAGATTATAATGTACAGTGTCTCTCAACTAATAATTTAGCAGCAGTATTAGTTTATCAAATTTATAATTTAGTCATTATTTAAAATGATTGTCTTTATTAAGACAGATCAGTCAGTTAGACAGCAGTGGCTGCCTGCTGTAATCTTGGTTTATTATGCTACTCCTACAGCCCAACAGACTGAGTTGAGCCCTTGTTGTAAACAAATTCACATTGATAGCTAGTGAGTAAAAATGCAGTATTATGCTAAACCTGTGGAGCCATGTAAGAAGTCTTTTTTCAATGTTAGTGTTTAATGAAGCCCAAGGCTACACACAAGGATTTCCACATCTTTAGGGAGGAGGACTGAGATTTCACACTGTGCACTTTCTCAAACACTTAATTACTGATGATCCTAATGACCATCATTACAGATGTGTTCACTTGTTGCTTCTGTCATTTTTAAGGCCTGATAGTGGATCTATTGAGAGGAAATAGGGTCCCACCATAGATGTATTATAGATCCACGGGGCCCACTGAGAGTGAAATGGGCTCAGATTTGTGTGGGTACCATGCAGAGAGAACTCTGTTGTGTTGGTGCTGTCTCCTGCTCGCTCTGTAGCTCCCCCTATTGACGACTAGGAAGACTGCACTTCTCTCAGAGCTAGAGTCACGCATTAAGGCGTATTGTTTGTTTTGCGTGTCAAACAATAGGTTTTCTGTCATATGTAAATCTCTTACGTAATCCCTCGGGCTCGATGTGGTCCCATTAAGTGCATCGGCTGCTGCGTTAATGTCGCTTTAAAACGCAATTTGCCTATTCAAGGCCGAAAGCGAACGGGTTGTGAGCATTAGATGTCCTAAATGCTGTTCTGGGAAAAGCCTTGGCACTGTTAAATTACTTATTACACCAATTTTCATCATGCACGTGATGAGGGAGTTTCGCCTGTTCATGCTCAACAACACTCCGGCTCGGCCCTGCTTCGACTTTTTCCGGTAACACGCTACGGTCCGGCCCCGAAATATGACACCAGTCACCATGGTAACAAAACAACTGCAACTACCCAAACATGGTCATAGGAAGTGATACTATACGGCAGCGGTGGCAAATCGCGTACTGACGTCACGCATAGCACGCACTGTGCTGCTATGGTGGAATCGGATTCCCTTGACCGTGACAATAGTGGAGCTGAGAGCGAGCTATGAATAAATAATTAACCTGCTGTCTCTGCTGCTCCCACTCATTTTAAACACGATTCAGTCCCCAGCGGTCGAAGATACTTTATGTAACGCTGGATCCAAAAATGGAAAACACTGACAATTGCATGAATTGATACAGGGCTGCACGTACCAATATGACACTCCTGACTCTTTTTAAGTGAGTTTTCTATAGAATATCACTTTGTTTTTATTAGCAGGTGCAGAGGAGGAGTTTTTTAATATTGCTTTTATTGTTTGTTAGTTTTTTGTTTTTGTTTTTTTGAGCTCCTATCATCTCACATTGACCCAAAAAGCTGGAGTTCAAAGTTCATTCTCGACCTTGGAATGACAGATGACAAAACATCCCACCACATGGTCCATTTAAATCTTTGTCATCACATGACAAGATAAGTTAGAGACTTGAAAAGATGAGTCCAAAGATTCATTTGGTTGCTCTCCTGCAGCTTTTTATCATATCTAATGGTGTTTTTAGATGCAATTTGCTCAATTGATGTGGAAGGTCAAATAACTTTACTGCTTTTCAAGGCTTCGCATTCTTGTTTTCCTAGGGTAAGTGTTCATGATCAGTGTTGGAAATAGCAGGCAAAAAAATTATCTCACGATGTGCTACATGAGTGAAAGCTCCTAGATGAACCTCGTGGCCCTTGTGGGGAGACTCTTTATTCAAGTTAATATCCCTGACTGAATAACAACAACAAAAATGTTTGCACTTATCTTCTTTTATTTCCAGCATCATACTATTTTTTGCATCTGATCATTTGTAATAAGTAAAAAAATAAACTATGTCATAAAATACATCTCGATAAAATACATGACGTAATATTTTTTCATGGAAAACTCGAAAGGAAATGTCAAGGGACACCTTACAGCAAGATGTTACACCTATACGCTACACATTAGTATCCTTTCTTTTGTCACTTGTCACAACACAACTTTTGTCAACAGTATTACACACACATTAGGCTATTGAGCAGGACCTAACTTCACATAAATCACATTTAGGGATTTTTAAAAACACAAGATACCACCTCTTCTTGGATTACAGATGACATTTGTATTTGCATGCATTTTGGACACCAGCACAAAGTCTCATCTTGAGAGAACTGCACCAGCAGTATGGGAGAAATCGACCCTGTTACAGTCACAGAAAACATGTTGTCTGCACAACCTTTGATGTTTCGCTTTACACAACATCAAAACTCACACTATAAAACATTATTTGAGAAAGATCATAGCTTGCTGGCTGGTTCAAATAGGATGACAGTATCGTTGCATAACTCGTTTGCATTCACAAGGCCAGAAGTGTTGGAGAGTTAAGACTATCTTTCATTAACTCAGACGCAGCCAGGCTGCCTTTGAGGTTCTCGCAGCCGTCAGCCAAGGAATCAATCTCAGAGTAATTAAAGGAAAACACTGTGCGGTAATTGCTACAAGTGGGACTGGAAGACATGACCGGCGTGCTCAAAGATTCAAGGTCGTTTGCCACAGACTTGTACAGGGTTTCCCAGTCTGAGAGGCAGAAGGGGCTGCTCAGGTCTATGTCAGGGACAGACACGGCTGTTTCAGAAGTCACTGCCATCTCAAGGCTGGGCACCAAGTCATCCAGGTCATCTCCCTTTAAGTCCTCCAGAGCTTCCTCTTCTGCACTCGAACACAGGAGAATGTTGGAGTTCCCCAAAATGGCTGCAGCGGGAATGCAAGGGACGTCGTCAATGTCTTGACCAATAGAGGCTTCTCCAACTGCTGTGTTGCTCTCTGGGTTTTTTCCACTCTCTAAGATGGACAGCAATTGTGGGGAGGCCGGGGGATCCTGCAGCATTGTGTTATCGTCATCTTCATTAACCTCCCCCTCCCCCTCCTCCTCCTCCTCCTCCTCCTCCTCATCATCATCATCATCTTCATTTGGAGGGAGTTTACAGGATGGTTTGTGGGAGGCTAAGACCTGCTCCAGTCTCTCCTTCTCCTTCAGCAGGTCGGCTATCTCCGTCTGGAGGGCAGACTTCTCCTCCTCCAGCTTGTCAGTTTCCTGAGGAGATGAGGGACAATATCAGAGAGAGGGCTTGGCATGAAGCAAGCATGAAAACAACAGTGCCCTATGGTGTTCTGCAGTCCTCCCTGCTGAGCTGCTGCGATCCTTCAATGACAAGTGACATGTCTCACAGCGCTGTAAATGCCTTCAGCTTTGGAGGAGTGCGTGTGCTGTGTGAATGCATATGATTTCACAAAACAGGATACTTACAGCTTGTAGAGTGTCTATCAGCTCCCGCCGTCTGTTACGACACTTCGCTGCAGCAATTTTGTTCCTCTCCCTCCTGATCCTCCTCCTTTCCTCCTCCTCTTTGGAAGGCTAAAGACAATCAGAAAATTCCCCATTTAAATATACTTTCTGCCAAGTCTTCTCATATCAGCTGTTGGTTTTTCAAAATCATTTCAGGAGAAGGAGAAAAAACACGTTGCAGTGTATGCTGGGAATACTGATCTAGTCGGTGCAGACTCTTTCAGTTGAGGCGTTAAAATGCTGCACCACTGGCACGATCGAGGCAGCCACGTGAACGCGCATTTTATGCAATTTCCCATCCCATTCATATAGTGCGGTGCTCCTCACTCCAACAGTCGCTGCACCAATTAGACATAATCCAACCAATTTATGTGCAGCTCCCTGTAGCAATTTATCTTAATTACACTATGTTCATTTTTAGTTGACTCTTACTGCAAAAACAGTTGCATCCTTTTTTGCATGTCCCTTTTGGGATGGATAGGATGCGATATTGTTGAAGAGCAATTGATTGCACAATCGCATGCTTGGTTAATTGATTGAGTGGCTACCTGTAACCTGCATTTGTGAACGTGACATTCCACCGCCTCCTCCCCATCCCGTTTCTTTGAATACCTGCTCTCTCTGTCCTTTCCTGCTGGAGGGCTTCGCCTTGTTTGCACCTGCTGGGGAGGACGGCTGCGTCGCGCCGTGACTTTTGGACTTGGCTCGGCCGGACGACGGAGAGACAGATGTGATGACTGTCGGCTGCACCATCCACCTCAGATCCGGAGAGGTTGAGATTGCAGTCACGGTCGGAACAAAGGAGTCTGCTGCACTTGTCTCACTGTCCTGGAAAAACCCACATCACAGAAGCACACACACATGCAGTCAAACACTAATTTAGCCTATCTGATAAACGTGCAACCATGTTCATGGCTGACCTTTAGATGTGCATAAATGTTACATCAATCATTTGGTTGAGGAATGGCAAAGAGACGAAAATCAGTGCTGTCTATACATCTATCAAAATCATCCACACGTCCAATCATGATATTCCTATCACTAATTTTCATCACCATACTCTTTCTGAAATGAAAGGTCACGACCAAGACATAGCTATACCTCTCCATGAAATAAGACCTTATATCACTGCGCTGTCTCCACAGATGTCGTATGTGGAGACTGTAGCCTATATGTGTTCGTATAGAGTCATTTTCAGCACGGGACAGTAATCCTGTTGAAGAAAATGCTCTCTATGAAATCTACTTGGACGTGTGTGAAAAATCTGAGGAGTGCAACCTATATCATCCGTATATGCATCTATTATTCTGCAAGAATTTTCGTTTTGAGAGGATTCTTTCTTGGACGGTCAGATCCGCTTGTACCTTGGCGCTGTCCACTGATGATGAAAGCGAGTCAGGAGGATGCTGGCTGCACCCAGGGGTGTCCCCGCCAGGCGATGCTGTGCTACAGCTGGACGAAGAGTCGAACTCAGTGCAGGAGTCTGGATGCATGTTCTCACCTAAAATCACTGCATAAAAAAACAAACCGGTCTATTCAAAACAGCAAAACAGACAGCTAAACGCCTACTTATATTCCATTTGCCAGGTTCATAAATGGTAACTGTGCAGATAGTGGAGAGGCCCGCCTTTTATAGTGATCTGGAATTTTATGAATGAAATCTGTGTGGTGAGACGGAACCATTTCACAGAGGGAGAGGTGAGGGAGAAAAAAGCCGGCAGATGTTTCCCCCTTCAACGTTTAAATCCGAGAAATGATCCAACAGCAACATTAAGCATCGCTTTTTATTTCTTACTCATTTGATTTATTCAAATATCAAAAAACAGCAAACACGCGTAAAGGGACACCCCCGCCTGCAAGAGGTGCCCATCGCCATGAATGAACTACGTCATCTCATGTATGCAGCATCTGCATCATATACATCATGTTCCTTTTATGTCCACATATGTTCACGTATATGAGACGTATTCTAATTGGACTGGTGGATTCGTGGCCACAGAAATGCTGTTGCAGGTGCCTGGAAGTGATGGCAGTGCAATATGTTGATAAACTGTTTAAAACTGAGGATTTGGTGTGTTTAGTACTTCATGTTCCCATCGATTAGCCCAGATTTCAACACTGCTGGTGTGCTCATAGGGGCTATAATGAAATATTATAAAAACAGTTGTCCCATCTTATCGTTTGGAGCAATTCTGTAAACCCCAGCATGATTTCATCAATGCACAGAACTTCCAGCACACCGGTGGATTACTTATGACCTGCTGAGTGAAGTGTCATCTATACATCACATTTGCCTTTCACCTGTCTCTGCATTGGAATAGTGCTCCAGCAACAGATTTGTCGCTGTAGTAAAGCAGCCAATCGCCGAATGGACCGGTCGAGCCATATATGGTGTTTCCGGGGAACAGGGGCGCGCTGTGGCGCACAGAGACAGAGCGCGCGCAGACGGACGTGTGGCTGTGTGTGGCCCACTCACTCACACTTACAAAAGAAAGTGAAACATGAGCTAAAAAGCTCGGCCGTCACGTATAATATCAGCGTTACTGTCTGTGCCCGCAGAGACACTAGGACATGAGGAGGAGGGTGAATCCCTGCACTTGACCCACCTCTACCACAAGAATAGGAATCTACGCAGATATTGATCTGTAGATGTAGTCTATTTATAGTTTCATCACAGTAATGGCTTGTTGCAGATAATTGGAAATATTAGGCCTCCACTTTTCTCCAAGTACCATGAATCACTGATTGATGTGATGGCTGATTTCCTGTATGATGATCGCTTGTGATACATTAGCAGCCTACTGTTTTTGTTCAGTAGTGTTAATGCAACTAATTGGCAGCAATGTAGTTTAAGCCATTTTCCCGCATATCCTAAATCAGATTCTATAGAAAAGGGGGTTGCATAGGCAGGATGATCTATATTTAGGCTTCGGATGACCTCACAGAGCCACCGATGTGAAAGGGACGGATGGTGAATAGAGGGGGGCCTCACCCTGTTCACAGGGGCTGCGCTCCCGGCTGCTTCCCGGTAGTCACGGCCCCCTCCAGGCTTATTTACCGGCACATCATTAAGTGGCCAGCTTGGGTCCATTCAGTCACAGGCGGCTCAAGACCAGTGGGGTTCATAGGTCGGACATAGCTGCAGACACCCCTCACCACAGCTCAAAGCCTTGTTTTCTTCAAAGCAACTTGAGCGTGAATGTGTACAGACCGCCGGAGTTTATTTTTAGAGACTGTGACATCAGCGTTCAAAGTTCATGCAAAATAAGCAAATAGACCATTAGTTAATGGTACTCTTGTGCACTATTGCTGAACACTATTGCTAAACTTAAAAATAAATAAATAGGTGACTCAGATAACATGGCTAAAAAAAATCTTCCTATTTACATTTGGTATTTCTATTTATTCTTATTATAAAGAAAAAAATAATTTTAAAAATTGATAGGGTTATCAAATGAGCACTTAATGGTAGAGTGCAATGTGTAAGCTACAAGGTAGAAAAATGTAAGGAATGGTTTATGATGATGATCTGATTGAGAAATTCAGCCTGTTCACTGTTAATTCATTTGGAATTGTAGGAGTTTTGTCGATGGTCCGCATCTAAATTGTTATGGTCACAAAAAGACCTGCAAAGTCTATAACAAATCTTTTTATTTCAATCTTTGCATCAGTTTATTCTTAACTTCTGATAACTAAAAACACAGTTCAAAACAAACAGTCTAGGTCATCACCATTGATTGAGAAGCCGATGTTCTTGCCAACCAATCAAACAACACAGTCAAACAATCCACAAGAGGAACGGGTTGTTTGGTGCCCTGTTTCATTCCACTGCTTCGCAGGCTCCATGGAGAGGTGCACCGTCTGAGAGCAACGCGACGGACAGAGCTCTCACTCTGCGCCTGTTTCCCGGAACCAGACGTTTCGGCTCGTTAGCTGGCGTAATGACGTGTTGTTCTGGGGGGGACCCGCGCCGGCGGCGGTTCAACAGCTGGTTTTATTTTACTGCGTCGAGTGGTTCGTCTCCACAACACAAACAATCTTTGTTGCTATGCAAATTGAGGACGTCACTGACGCGAAGGGGTGGAGTGTTGCTAGGGCAACCAGGAATGTTGAACAAAACACGAGCGCGGGAAACAAAACAAGACTCCTTTAACCTACATGGATGCACTTTCACACAATAATACTATTATTAACTCTTCAGACTTTTATAGAATTAACTATGAACAACAGCCCTCTTTTGCATAAGTGTACACTGTTTAGGGGGAAGGTGAGCAGCCTATTCCTCAATTTCACTATAATACAACAAACAAAATTAAAAGACAAACAAAAAGGGAATTGTGGGAATTAAGCTATTTTCAGACCAACGTGGTTAGAATTTATGCTTTTTCCAGTATGCTGTTTTCTGTTTATTTATGTCTTTTTATAAATAATAAATCAACAACAATGACAAGATTCTGACATAGGCAAAAAAATGACATGGGGTCCTTTTGCTACAGTCCTACCATTAGTTAACAGAACATAAAAGTGATGGAGTAGGCTATGGTGTTTGGAAATGAAACAGCTGCTGTGTGTGAAGCCACAAACAATTCATTTGAAGAGTAATATGTTGCCTGATGACTGTCAAAGTGTGAACTTGCAGCTTGTAATGCAAATCACACAGGAAGAGACCTGAGGATTCCCCTCACCATAGTCTTAGGGGAAGACCTTTGTTAACATATTTGGACATCCCTCATAAAAACAAACTGCTGGCATGGAAAAGTACACACTGGAAACCAGTTATCAGCTTGCTCTACAACTTAACACACCCCTGCTTGAATTACACACAAAAGGTACAAGCAGTGCCTGGAGGCACAGTGTAGCTATCCACGCAACTGTGTCTGCTCTGACATGCATCTGAGGTAGGACTATTCCTGATGTATATTTAGGCCAATGTAAAATATATATAAATTAGGCACAATTGCCATCTGTCAGTAAACTGTATATGAGGAGGAGACCCTTCACTTAATCTTTAGGCGACTCCATATAACCAGCAGTAACAAAGAGTTTTTTTCTTTAATTTATACACATATTTATTCCTTATTGATTGTTTTATTCTCATTATTAACTGAATTCTAAAGGTGCTCACTGCACAGTCTCAAACATACTCCTGTCTTTCATTACATGTATATGAGCAATGTGTCAAATCAAAATCTCTGAAGCCTTTCAACGCCGAACCTCTGACACAGCCGTGTTATACCTGACTGAGCCTGCAAGAGCTCCTCACAGCACAGCTTGTTGAAATGTAAATGTAGGCCTACTTTTGTTTTCTATATCCTCAGTGATCTCAGGAAGTCAGGAAGCTATAGCCTGTGAAATATATTATAGCTGATCTAAGTCAGAGGGATTTAAAAAAAAAAAAAAAAAAGGCTGCTGTGGTACCATGTTTAGAGTTGTGATATTAATAAAAAATCATTTCAGTAGCCAAACTATTTAACAGGAAAGTCAGAAATACACAGACAGTGTTAACTGCGTTTGTCTGAACCGCTTCAGAGCTGACAGATCTCCATGTTCAAATTTATCTTTGATGCACTTTGATGTGTAGGATGTACCTTTGCTGACCATTATCCCAGTTCTTTAGTTTTCACAACAGCCTCTGTGTTTGTTGTCTTGCATAACGTCAACTCGTTGTCGGCCAATCTCGGAAGGCCTGTTTCCCAGCAAGACCGCCCCTTGAACAGGATGCACCATATTTGGAAAATTACGTATTGGGGATCCCGTTTCTGGAATATTCCATTTCTTGAGGGTGAACTTAATAAATTTATCTAAATATCATTTATTAGCTTTAGGTAACATGAGTGGGTGTTGTATATTTAACATTTAAAGAACCTACAGGCAGTAGGTTGGAGTATTACTGCGTTGTTAAGGCAGTGTTTTGGTGTTTTTTTCCTGCCGGTGCTGACTATAGGACACGCCCCTCGCCGACGTCACTTTGCAGGCTATAAAAGGCCTCCGTGCTGCCTGGGTTGGCATTCAAACTTTCAGTAGCAGAGCAACGACAACAGGGAAAGAGACCGGGAACACAACTTAAGAGGTTTTTTTTCCACAAACCCACTACAGGGATTTTCTTATCTCAAGATCACACTCCCTCGCAGTTGAGTTTGTTTGGATCTTCCTACTTGTCTTTTCTTTGGGAACGATGATGTTCACCGGTTTCAACGCGGACTGCGATTCTTCCTCCCGTTGCAGCACAGCTTCCCCATCCGCGGATAATGTGGGATATTACCCATCCCCAGCAGGATCTTACTCCAGCTTGGGATCTCCACAGTCTCAGGTACGTCCAGTCAAATATAGTTTACTTCAAATGTTAAGTTGTTGTTTTGGCATGACGGGAATAACTTAAAATGTAAAAGTGGAGCTTCTCTGAATTACGCCTAAGAGGACAAAACATAACGCTAGAAAACAATAAATATGTTATTCAGTATTTCTAAGCGATAGCCTCTGCCGATTGTGCTAGACATAGCTTGCTGACCTGCGCTTCACATAGTGCAAGGCAGTTTTCATTCATCCACCTGGAAACTCCATAGAGAGAGTGTAACGTCATAGTTGACATCATATGGATATTTTTAAATCATGCAGCTTTTTATAGACCCCGTGCTTCATTCATACATACCCTGCAAAGCTACCCCCTCCCTCCCTTTTTGAAAGTATATCAGACTGACAATCCTCTTGCTTTCATTCCCTCCAGGACTTCACTGACCTGACAGCATCAAGTGCCTCCTTCATCCCCACTGTCACAGCCATTTCGACAAGCCCCGATCTGCAGTGGATGGTCCAGCCTTTGATCTCCTCAGTGGCTCCTTCCAACAGAGCTCACCCCTACAGCTCCAGCCCCAGCCCTGCCTACCCCAGACCAGCCATGAGGTCTGCAACATCCAAGGTTCACAGCTCTACCAAGAGGGGCAGAATGGAACCGGTAATTATCATCCAGCAATCTATTTTAGGAGTTACCTAACAAGTAGTAACTTACTTATTGCAGTGCATTAAGTATTATAGAACTGGAGTCTTAACTTTTTCTTCTGTTTTCTGCAGATTTCACCTGAGGAGGAAGAGAAGAGAAGGATTCGCAGAGAGAGAAATAAGCAGGCAGCAGCAAAGTGCCGCAACAGGAGGCGAGAGCTTACTGACACTCTGCAAGCTGTAAGTATCCCACCGATTTACCATCATTCATTAAAATCTATTTCGTGCCGCAGCTAAAAGCAATGTTGTCAAACAGCCAAGTTAATGTTCTCTTCATCTCCATCAATTACAGGAAACTGATCAGCTGGAGGATGAAAAATCCAGTCTGCAGAACGATATTGCTAATCTTTTGAAGGAGAAGGAGAGGCTTGAGTTCATTCTGGCTGCCCACCATCCCATCTGCAAAATCCCCTCAGAGCTGGACACGGACTTCTCTCTGGCCTCCATCTCTCCTGTCCACTCCTGCCTCTCCACCGAGGTGTCTTCCCAGCCACAGACCACCATCCCTGAGACATCCGCCACCACTACCAGCCAGCTGACCTTCACCTCACCCTCTAACTCAATCTTCTCCAGCAGCAGCTCCGTCCTCTCCACCGCCACCATCTCCAGCAGCACTGTCAAGATGACAGACCTGGAGGCCTCCGTCCTGGAGGAGTCTCTGGATCTGCTTGCAAAGACGGAGATGGAGACGGCGCGGTCAGTGCCGGAGGTTGACCTGTCCAGCTCCATCTACACAAATCAGGACTGGGAGCCCCTCCATGCTTCAACCAGTGACTTTGAGCCCCTGTGCACACCTGTGGTGACCTGCACCCCTGCCTGCACCACCTACACGTCTTCTTTTGTGTTTACCTTCCCAGAAGCAGAGACCCTCCCCACCTGTGGCAGTGCCCACAGGAGAGGAAGCAACAGCAACGACCAGTCCTCTGACTCCCTCAGCTCACCAACCCTGCTGGCCCTTTAAAGACTCTTCCAAAAACAAAAATACTTCCTATCAAGCACATTCTCTTGATGCTATGAGATAGATGTGCAGATCACAGGGCTATGGAATGGACTTGTACCAGGAAGCAAATTATTTAATATTTTATTTGCCTTTATCTGTACTTGCCTATTACAACAATGTAGCAAGTTTAAAAGCATGTTTCAACTTATACCACCTAGTCGTTCTATGAGTTAATATATGATTTTACGGTGCTAGATAACAAAACTTATTGTTGTATTGATGTGTGCTCCGAGCAATAGCTATTATTGATCCAGTTTGTTTTCTGGTTGATGGAATGTGAGAGTACTTGTGAACTGTTTGTGAAAACTTTAAAACTGACGTGCTTTGTCTTAACCATGGTCTGAGTGGTCTATCTTTAGTATGAAGTTTTCTGTGAAAACATTAGTGACTTTAATTTATGAAATTTCAATTTATTTTTTTACAGCGAGAGTAAAGATGAATGTTGTTTGTAAGAGATGTAAATAAAATAGTGATATTTAAATTCACTTCAGTTTGCCTGGTTGAATCTTTTGCCCTTTCATATGGGAACATATATATACACGCATTTTCTCTGTATAACCAGCAGTCGAACTTGAAATAATGTCTAAAATTAGCCTGTATAAGGAATAGAAGTAACTTTCCTGCACCTCCACTGGCTCTATTTATTGTTCCGTCTGTTGCCAAGGTTAACTATACGTCAGGGCTCTTACGTCAGTGCGTTCTTTCCATTTTTTTAATTTGCAAGCCCAGCGCGATGACGTCCTACTTCCATGCCCAAATATAGAATGCTAGAAGGACTCGCCGCTGCTGCCTTCCTGCAAAGAGCCGACATGGCGCTTGGTCAGACACCCTTTTCCGTTCAACCGCGTAGCCTTCACGAAGCCCAGGTCTTCGTCTCGGAGGTTCCTCTCTCCTCATTTGAGTATAGGTTGTCAGGAAGAAGAAGAACAAAAACAACAAGCTGCAGATAGGTTTCTCAAAATGTTGTCGCAGCTCGACAAGCCGCTGCAACACACTTGGTTACACGAAAGACACTGTGGTTGCACAAGAGAAATCACATGGGAACCCGAAAGCAACATTTCCACCTCAGTCTGCGTCGGTTTAAAATTTTCTGTTGCCTGGGAAGGTTTAAGTTCAACTACTGTCAACTTTCACGTACAAGCAAAGACACGGGCTACGTGAGTTACAGCACACTGCAAGGGGAGGAAAAGTTCCCAGAAATAATCCAGAAAGGCACAAGACAGCAGTGTGGACTTCACCGACATTAGTTGTTTTCTGCAAATAGTCTGTGGGCATGCGGACAGCTGGACATGAGGTGTAAAGTGTCTGTCTGCACACTGGTATTTTTATTCAACCTGTTCCAACTCTTCTTTCCCATCAGACAGTCCCGGGGCTACGCAGTCACACCACCTCTTCTGGAAGCACAGGCCAGGGCCAAGATCAACCCTGACCAGCCCACATCACATCAGAAACTCTTGTTTGATGAAGGGGTCACATGTACATACCCAATTTATAAGATGGTGACCTACAAACAGAAATGACAAATCTTTTTGAGATGGTTGTGAATGCAGCATTAGTTAACTCTGATAAGTCTTATGTGTTATTTCATAGTCACACAACATGTGACTTTTATTATTTTCAAGTATGTTTTTTATTTACCTATTTACATGTGTATAAAGTGAACACACATTTTCTTCACTATCATTGTCTTGATTTCTGATTTAATGAATTTAAAGTGTTTTAAGGTAATCATGGTGATCAGTCGTCACTTCATCTCATGTCATGTCCTCAAGGTTCAAGTGAATGCAAGATAATCTTAAAGCTGGCTCTGTGAACACTAATCTAATCCTGTCTCTTCTATTTTCTCCTAAACAGAAAATTATTCAGAAGGCAAAGATACGAACATGGTGACAACACATTCATCACTAAGCATCATCATCATTTCAAGTTAAACAAGGTGAGTTATCTTGTTGGCTTTATCAAACACACTGATTTCCTTTCATCACATGAGGTGACGTGTTCCTTTCCTTATTTTGTTTTTTTTTTGTTGTTTTTTTTTTTTTTACCACACTTTGTATCTTTGACAAAATTTCTGCCATTTGTGCAACTATGCGTTACGCGGTTTGCAGTAAAAATCTTTCCATCCTCTCCCTATTATGTGTCATTATTATGTGGCACCTTTCTCGCCCATTTCACCTCCTATCAACCTTACACTGTGCGAAGAATCATCTGAAGGCGGATTGCTTCATGGTGTTACGCAGGAAATACGTGCGCATGTGGGACAGGCAGGATGAAAAACTACTATCACACAATAACTGACTTATGCTGACGTTTGAGTTCTTCATTGTGGACACACCCTTTGCGTGGAACACTGCCAAGATATCAGCAGTTCTTCCTCTACTTCCTGTAGAGCCTACTTCTCCAGAAGAAGACTTGTAACAAACCAAAAGGTTGAAATATTTGATACAATTTAAAGAATGAAGTTGCAGAAGTACAATGTCACCACTTCCTTGGTTCTTGCTTGTATTATACACCTTCAAAATGCTTGGACTGAAGCAGTGTTTTTAAAAAGCCTCATGTCTTGTCAGTGCTATGGTGTTGTATAACCACTGAATTCAGAGTACCGATCTGTTTTCCCTTGCACCTAGGCAGAGCTTCTTTTCCTCAATAAAACCTCTATGTGCGACCATGCAGTGCTTAATAACTCTGTCTATTAATACCTTTTTGGCAGCCCTAGGGAGATGGGGTAGCGGCAGAAATAGCAGGTGCCTATTGCTTCTTTTAACATCAGCATCAACAGCAGTAAAATTAGACCACTATGACGCCAACCTGCGTCGATGCTGCAACCCAAGGGAGGAACCAGGCAGCGTACGCCTGATAGACAGAGAGGAAAAAACTGAGAGAGGCAAGAGAGGATGAGGAGGAGGAAAGGAGAAATGATGAGTGTATGAGGATAGCAGGGAGGGAGACAGACAGAGGATCCCTGCCTGGGTGTAATTGCGAGCACAGTGATGATGAAACAGCTGAGTTCGCCTCCGTGACACGATAAAAAGAGCTCAATTTGGCTCGGCTCCATATTCACAGAAATCCACCTCCCGATACCTTTCCTTTGTCAAGAGAGGATATGAAACCTTTAAGAAACCCCAAATGGTTCTGTTTTTTTCTGTGTCTTTGAGTGACAGAGTGATGCAGTTATGATGCCTAATTACATAATATAGTGCACTTTATTTGACATGTTCCTTTCAATGTTTTACCATCATGGGTGTCACACAACTGTGACTCCATCTGACACAATGCAAATATTCTATGAAATGTATGTATCTATGAAAAGTCCCTATGACACAGTCTGTGTTCTTCTGTAGTAGTGCATGACAAATCAAAACTGTGTTTGAACTCAGTCTCGATGGTGTGTCCTTATCAACACATTTTTTTTTCAGATCTATAAGCGATAACAATGCAACTCAAGGGATAACAGCCGCTAGCCAGCTAAAGGGTGTGGAGACACACGTCAGCAAGCAGGCTCATTTATGGAAGTTCTCCACTCTGTACTACTTTTATAAGGGCACGCAACACTGAACCAGTGCCAGGGTGATTAAAAGGTTAGTCAATCAATTGTAATGTTACTGAAGTAGTTTTCCAAATGGTTTAAAGACCTGATCTGACCCATTTAAATATTCAATTCACAATGATTATTACTCTTGAAAATGACTGAAATGACCTGAACTAAGGTTTAATGGACAGATGTGATGTTGCCATTTCAATACAGTTAAAGCACGGATTAGTCACAGGTATATGAGAATAAAGTTTTGTGGATCTCATTTATAGTCTAAAAGCTTTGTGGCATGGAGGAGTGTGTGACATGCTATTCTTGGAGGTTATTTGACGCACTAAGCTACAATACTGGAGGGATTTCTCTATCCAATAATTACCGTTCACTTAGTGCCAGACTCCCCACTCAGCAGCCTGTTCTCGTCTCGTCTCGTGGGATCTGTAACAAGGATGTTTCCCTGGAAACTGGACAGCTCTATCATATGTAATTGGGTAATCCCTGAGCTGCTGACAGAAAAATAATAGCTTTTGGGATTTTCAAAATACCCCAGCCAACGCTGAGCATGATATGTCTTTTTCATAATCCGGATTTATCAATCACATATTGGATGGATTATTATGCAATTATGGTAATATTAAAGACACTGTTAAGTGAAAATCTATAAATATCAATAAGCTAATTGTGAGCAGTCAATAAAATGAAATCAAAAGAGTTGATTTCTAACCTCATAAGAGCAAAATCATTGTAGGTTTATGGAAACTGACAGAATATAAAAGTTTATCAGTCATCACTCATTCAGGTTACAGTGTATGGCTGCTGTCCAAAGGAGTTTGCAAGGTATGAAACACAGGTCATACATTGATTGTCATTAGAAACACTGATGTGGACCACATGTCAAGCTGAGTTCCACATAGCAACAACACAACATCAGACCAAACTGTAGACCAAAATGCCTAGAACTGAAATAACTGTCTGTTAATGTCCATTTGAAAAATATTTTACTCCAATTAATTCTTGAATAAACTGAATTTTGTTGGTGAAAGCCCCTGATCTTTCTAATACTTCCATGTTAACACAATCCTCTGACATTCTGCCACTCATTAGTCTCAAGAACATTGCCACTCTGACCCACTAGAGGGACTCGTGTCTAAAATGTGCTGCAGTCTGTGTAAAGGCTCTGTGCTACTGTCAAAACTAGAAACATTGACCACCTCAAAGGAATAACAGGTTTGTTGCTAAGTTAATCAGTTCAGATGTATATAGATTAGATAGATTAGAGATAGATTTCATGTTTGTTCACCAATGAATTGTCAGGTTTCAACTGCATCTCACTGTATTCCTCAAGAACTTAATTATCATGTACAATGTGTGCATCATGCAATATATGTGGGTGGAGATCGTAAGCTTTTTCTTTGTACGTAGAGCTTGCGTTTGATGTGAATGTCATCTTTCTTTCTCTGATGGAAACTCTGAGCCCCTCCATGCTGATGCTGTGATTCAGAGACAGCCGATACTGTTGCTTCCAAAAGGTGCTGCATATGTCACGCACAATTTCAGTTTCCCTCTCTGGGCATGTCCTCTCTTGAGGGTAGACCAGCAGAAATCTTGTGGTGTTGAATAGTTTGTGGTAAGTGACTTGTGACTTGAAGATTTTAACCTGGGATGCCTTTGAGTTCTCAGGAACCCCTCAGTCCTAACACTGAATGGGATTCTCATCGTCCACTTCTTGTAACCTTTTGCCCTGAGTACCACGTGGACCTGCTGCACCTACCTTCATTGTTATCCTTCCCTTTTCTGACGTGATGCTGTTGGGTGGTCATCACCACTAAGATACAAGGGTAGTGAGCGGCCATGACTTCCTGAGACACTTGAGTCAGCTCAAATCTAGTCACAATTGTCTCTTGTTATGTTTTTAAAATATTGCCAGTTCAGTCATTTAACTGGTTGTTGATTTAAGATTAAAAACCACACACTGACAAAACTTGACTTAAATGGACCAGTGCCCAGACATCCAAGGGCCCATTCAAACAGACTCTATTAGACCTTAGGGACAGTTTGACTTGGCCTGAACCTCAGGGGTAAAGAGTGTGTGGATGCAGTGTAGTTCTCCCTCCAGGCCAGGGGCGGCGCTCGAGTGTTCAGCGAGGCCGGCCGTGTGAGCTGGAGCTAGACGTTAAGCTGGTGGGCTGGCACGGGCTGGTTGGTCGGTTGGTTGAGGGGTAGCCATGGCTCGACTCGCTGCGCTACTGCTGTTACCGGTTCTTGTTGAATCGGTATTTTCCATTTCCTTCTTTTTACCGGTCAACTCGAGAAAGTGTTTACGAGAGGAGATCCACAAAGACGTCCTCGTCACGGGGGAGTATGAAATAAGCGAACAGGCGAACACCAAAACTAATCTGAAGGTGAGCACAGAACCTGCAGCTAGCTGCGGCTAACGGGTCCAGTTTGTACCGAGGCCGAAATGACTTAAGTGTGTGGATGTCTGTAAGCTAGTGAAATTCACAGCCTCTGTTTAGGACAGTCTTAGGTGTGTGCGGAGTGCGGCAGAATTTTGTGACAACTATTGTTAGCATCGTAGCTAACCTAGGCCCTGAAACACTAGCCTTCCTGGTTTGAGGTGCTAATTAGCCGGCTAACGTCAGTGGTAATGTCAACGTTCAGACCACTTTAATCTGATTTGACTCTTGGCACAAAGTCACACCTGAGTAAAACCAGTGAATTGTAGTTGTATTACACATGGTAGGTGATTATTTCACAGTTGTCGCGTGTAATGTGACATTAGGCCGTCAGGTAGAGTCGTGGCTCGGCTCTGCTGCTGTTACACGTCAGTCTTAGCGTCTATTCAGCTGGCACATTCAAGCTAGCGACATTAGCACATTAGCTATTAGCGTTGAGTATATGTCAACGGCGGCATGTGTTTAATATTTAATGACTCAAAGATCTCATCTATACACCAAACTGGGAGTCTGTGCTCACATTATTGTCAACTCAACTCGACTTAATTTGAAATATAATCAATAAGGTTATTGTCAATAAGTCTCTACGTTGTAACAGCTGTCATGTGGAAAATATTTCAATAGTTGTCGCGTTATTAAAGATGCACTTATTGGTGTCGATGAATGTTTTACACTAATCTGAATGCTGTTAATCTGGGCTGCTAGTGATCTTTTGTGTTAATACGTTTCATCCGGTGGTTCTTACTTCTGTGGACAGTTTAATCTGTAAAGTTTATGATATTATTAAACTTTCTTGCTCAAAATTTTTAAATTGTCTGTTTTGAACTAGCACCTCCACCTTGCCCTACTAAGAAATTAATCTTCCCTGGGTTACGAAAATGATGGCATTACATTTTCTGTCAATCACTTCAGCACTTATTTTAGCACATTGTTTTCCCTCGCACTCTGTAGATCACAGATTCCTCCAGTCACACTCTTTACTCCAAGGAAGATGCAACAAAAGGAAAGTTTGCATTCACCACAGAGGATTATGACATGTTTGAGGTGTGCTTTGAAAGCAAGTCCCCCTTGGGTAAGTTTGTTAACTGGCAAAAACAGGCATCTCATTACTAAAACCACTTGTGTCATTTTTTTCACTGAGCAATATACATGAATGCTAAAACAGTTATTCAATTCAAAATGTGTTGTGCAACTTCTGGTGATATTTTTGTTGTCACCTGCATAGATGGTTATAAAATTAAAGATGTAAATCTGTGGAAATGTACCATATGCTGAGAAGTTTCCACGGTGATGTATTAAAAAAGACTGCATTGACTGAAGAGTTTCACAGTTGGAATTAACACACAAGTAATCACAATTTAATTTTATTATTATTATTTTAACAGTTGAATATGATGTTAAAAGCTCTGCTTATTTTAATCAGGAACTGGAAGAGTGCCTGACCAGCTGGTCAATTTGGACATGAAGCACGGTGTGGAGGCCAAAAACTATGAAGAGGTAAAGTTGCCTTTGTAATGTGATAGATACTGTAGATAAAATAAAGTATGTCTGCGGCTTGGTTGGGTCATTGGATGTGGGACACTGGTCTTGCTGAAGGAGTTTTACTAGTAGCCAACACTGACACTGATGGAAGTGTTGGAGGCCACAAACTTAAATACAGTCTAAACTTTGGGTCAGATTTCTTTTTGGACTGTGAAGAGATGCACATTGGCACACTTTGTTAAATGCTCCGCAACACCCCTATTCAGGATAAAGGCCTTTGTTTATCAGACAATTTATAAGACTCAAGAGATGCCAGAGACACATCAGCCTTTCCCGAAACTGTTGCACAACACTGAAATAAGCAATGCCTTCATCAGATTGATGAATCACAGTGAACTGTGGAGGTGAGAATTCACTGCTGTGGTGCTTTATTTACATATATTCCATGTGAAATACTTGTTCCTAATGGCAACAATGCATAGAATAGAAAATAGGGAAATCAGTGGAGGAGGTTCTTCGCCTCCACATTATTCAGTATTTTCCCGTATACAGGCACATTGATTTGGATTCACATAACGTAATAGTTCTTCAGAGAATGGGTTAGCACTTGGCTGCCTCTGGCAACACTTACTAAGTACACAAGTGATAAAGGCTGTAGGCTGAGAATTGCCCTGCTTCCCACACATGGCACACCAAACATGACGTTCTGTCCTTCTGAGCGAGTGTGTAGGTGGGGTATGCCTGTCTGCTGGCTGGTGGGTGGAGCTGAATTTGCACATGTATTTACCTACGTTGTTGGGTGTGTAACCTTGAACAGATTTGCAAGTTGTTGGGTAGACGGTGTGATGATGTTTGGTAACTGTGCTGGACGGAGTCCCTGTCCTGCACACTGTTGAGAAAGGGAAGTTGGCAGATGCAGGGTGCAGTATCCATTGATTGTCTGACGAGTTCTTTGATTATGAGGCCATGTGTACTCCATCTGTGGCACACTGTAGTCTAAAGAAAGGGAGAGCTATTGTTTTGTTTTTATTAATTTACAATCCACTTACTAAAAAACCAAAAGTTATCAACACAAGTGACATGGTAACCTATTAAATGAGCAGGTTTGGTGATCTGTCTGACAGCAAGTCCTGCCAAAGGGGTGCATATGTAAACAGTTGTGAGCATCATTAGTTGAGACCACAACTATTGACTGCTGCTTGGAGAGGAAATATCATGTACTAGCAGTTGACCGTGTGTTTTTAAAAGGTTGATATAGTAATGATTGTTTGGACCAGTAAAACGCCAACAGCTGATCAACCGGCCAATATGGGAAAAAAAAGAAAAAGCTCCTTACGAGGGACGACTGTCACAGCTCGACCAGTACAGTCAGTCAGCACATGAGTACTGCAACATATTTTAATCAAAATAACCAGTAATCCACTGAACCTATTGATTAGTCTGCCTCTGGCCTGTACTACAACCTGACAAATGGTGGTTTACATATTCATCGGATAAATCCTGTAGATTTGTTTGCTTCAGCAGTTTGCTTTGAATGTTCATTTGCATCTTAAACCAACCACGCAAGTTTGTTTAAGATGAAGGTCCAACCTGTTTCTCTGCAGACCAGAATAACAGGCCCAACACAGAGGAGCCAAAGAGTTTTCACAGCCAAGGGTGACACCTGCTGGACAAAGTTTATAACAACACAGTGTAAATGGTTGTTCTATGTTACTTCTCATTTATCATATTTTCAGTTGAATCAGTAGCCTCTTGTTTGTGTCCCTCCAGATTGCCAAGGTGGAGAAGCTGAAGCCTCTTGAGGTTGAGCTGAGGCGACTGGAAGACTTGTCCGAGTCCATCGTCAATGACTTTGCTTACATGAAGAAGAGAGAGGAAGAGATGCGGGACACCAATGGTAAATAAAAAATAAAAAAAAAATGACATGACAAAACAACATGGGTTTCTTGAAAGCAAGTAAACCATTAACACTAATTGCTGCTGACCATAGAGGAAGCACCAGGTTTTGAACATGTGAGGAAAGAGAAGAAAAGATCAGTGTTGTGTCTTTGTCATTATGATCAAAAAATAATATTTTTGCAGTCTAAAAACACATCCTTCCTTTTCTGCCGCTTTCCAGAGTCCACCAACACACGTGTGCTGTACTTCAGCATATTCTCAATGTGCTGTCTGATTGGGCTGGCCACATGGCAGGTCTTCTACCTGAGGCGCTTCTTCAAGGCAAAGAAGCTGATCGAGTAAAGCAACCCCTTGCTCCTAACCTCGGGGGAAGCTACTTGCCGGTCAGCCAATGCATCCCGACATCCACCCTCCTTGGACTAGCTTCAGCAAACAACAGCAAGTGGGGTTGAGGGGCTCAAATTCTAGTTTTCACGGTTGTGAGAATGTCAAGGTTGTCCTCTGAAAAAAAAAAGAAAAAAGATTCACCTGCTTATTTAGGGGTTTGAAACATGAAAAGCGCTGTAGGGAGAAATGCACTGTGAGACATGGGAGGCGTATGTCACTGCAGTGCACTGGGTGAGATACGTCCATCCCCATGGTACCTCACGTTTCTGTCTGCACTGTTTTAAATGTTGCGACTTACTGAATAAGAACTTGTTCCTTCAATCAGTTCAACAGTTTGATTTTGAGCTCAGTTTGAACGGATGTGCCATGAGCGAATGTCCTTTGCCCTTCTTTTGATGTACACATTCTTTACCATGCCAAGCAGACTAGATCCTTGGTGCCCTTTGATCAAGTGAAGGCTATTTGGAAAAAGTGGTTTGTTGTTACTTTGATAAGAAAATTGGCAACCACTGAACTTCTGTGTTATGTCATTTAATTTGCATACATGTTTGGTAGCTGAATTTAACGGTGTCTTTGGTTTGTTTTCATATTGTAAATGCTATTTAGTTGCTTCTACAGGTATATTTTTGCAGGGTTGTGAGTTGTGAGAGTGATATCCTCTTCGTTATAAATTAGGTCACTTCTATTAGCTCTTGCACGTTCTAGTTTTGTTTTTGGACCATCTGAACAGCAATTCATCACCAATCAAAAGTAGCCAGAAACCAAAAACCTTGTTCTTAGGAGGGTGTTTCCAGCATATGTACATGGCTATGAGCAATTTAACCACCTGATTTCTATGATACAGTTCATATATGATTGTGCAAGTTTTGTTCTTTTAAGACTGCAATGGATGGAGGCTTTAATGGGAAATGTAAAGTAAGTTAACCAAACATTTTCCCCAGTCCTGCGCCTCTTTTCTTCACACACTGGTAAATTTAGTTATTATTGTGAAATTTTCAAACTATCACTCCCCAAGTACCGTACCTGCATATCCATCCATCATGCTTCTTCTTGTTAAAGATACTTAAGAGGACTGGGTTACATGAGAATGTGGGTGGTTGCAGAAAGTCAGATTGTTTTTGACAGGGATTAATCGAGGCATCTGTCATGGATACATTTTTAACAATGAACATGCGCACTGTGCGCAATCAATGATTTTTATGTTGACTGATAAATTTTGTAAATTTGTGTTGGGCTTTTATTCAATAAAATATTGGATGAATTTACATTAGTTACAATGTAGTTTAACATGTATCTCCCACTTCTGATACTAATAGTTGGATTTGGCAAAGTAAAGTTTTACTTAAAAGTAATTTTTCTTACCTGCACAGACATTGGCTGTAATCATATCACAGTATTGTGACTCAAATTGTAAAAGAGAAAATGGCACCATAACATCGTGGCACTATTTAGCACTACAACTCACAGCATACTTAAATGAAGTGATTGGTTGTTCAGCTGGTCACAATCGTGACCATTAAAAACCTAATTTTCAAACTCTAAATTTACTTTCTACACAGGTATAATGTTCATGTATCATTTGTGACGGCTTGTCTTGAAGAGAGATGAGCACTTTTGCTGGTTTGGTATAAATGTCCTTTTATCTTAACTTTGAAAAGAAGACGGACTCATTACATTGATTTGGAAGAAGCTTTATTTTTAAAGCAATATCAAGTGTCCGAAAACTCCCAAATTATCCAGAGCTTGATGCCATAAAAAGGAGTTCATCCAGAAGAGAAGGTGAGTAAGTTGTTTTTACTTTAACACTACAAAGATTTAGAAAATTCATTGGCGACATTATTTGAACTGATGACATCCATGTTGCTCAGTAGTGACAACTCTGAGGAAATGATAACGCCTACACTCAGTAGGCTACATAATTTTAGATACTAGCGCTTTGTATCGGTTGTCATGATTAGTGAATTGATGTGTTATACTGACGGTGGCTTGTTAACTCCGACATACACGCATTTTGACATGTATCTGCTTTTGTGCACCAATAATTACCAATGTTAAACATGACTTGCAGATTTCTAATGAATGGAAACAGTTCTGCTCGGCAAGTGAACGTCACACCCGATACTACGTGTTACGACGATTTAACACGGTCATTAAACGTCTCAAACTGCCAACATCATAGCAACCTGTCGCTAACGTCGCAACATTGATGCAATATGTCGGGAGGCGGTCCACCAATCAGATGACAGTACAGTCGCAATAACCCGGAAGTACTCCTGAAGTACTTCCTCGTCCGAATATTTGCATGGTGGAAACATTGGCCCCGCTAGTTTCTACTTTAACAGCTTGTCCCGTTTAAAAACAACAGCAATGCCGGGCCCAGACAAAGAAACAGACCTGACGGAGAGAGTCGAAGCGTTTCTGTCCGACCTGAAGCGTGGAGGCAGCGGGACGGGGCCGCTGCGGGGCTCGGCGGAGACAGCCCGAGAAACGACAGCTCTGCTCCGCAGGATCACAGCTCAGGCTCGATGGAGCAGCGCAGGTGCGTCATGCTGTCCACTTTCTCAGTTTACAGTTTGACGCAGATATTACAGCGGTGTTAAAGCTGACAATGTCGTAGCTGAACAACAAAATGTAACTGGTGTAACAGCTTTCTAAAGAGTGGAAATAGTTTGACATAAACCGCAGAAGGATTTTTTCAAGGGTATCTCTGATGAAGTGTTAGGTTAACTACAGAGTCAGCAGGGAGGCTGACAGAGCTTTGTTTTCTGTATGTGACAGGTACCTTCAGTAGAAGAAGAAAGGATCAGTTCTTTTATATCCTAAGATTGAAGATGTGATTACTGTAGAAACTGTGGGGATGAATTTGTCACCAGCCTTAGCTTGTTAGAAATACTTGATCTCCACTAAAACAACATTGTTTCTTTCAGGAGATCTGATGGAAATCATCCGTAAAGAGGGGAGGAGGATGACCGCAGCCCAGCCATCAGAGACCACTGTTGGCAACATGATCAGACGAGTGTTGAAGATCATCAGAGAGGAATATGCCAGGTGTGTGAACAGCTGTGGATCTTCTACCTGTACTGGATACGCTACACGTCAGGGTCATCGATTATACACGCACACTGATTTGGCCTGATTGTGATGAATGGTCATAGCCAGATTGTTTGTGCTTTTAGTACTCATGTCACATCCTCTCAGGGTGTCATTCATGTTTTATACAGAATAATTTCTTTCCATGATGATGCCAGGAATCGGTCGTCTACACATAAATACACACATCAGATGACTAATCTGACATTTCTTCACTCTCACAAGAGTAAATTTCACAAAATTGGGCCCCACATTGACACTTTTAACTGAAGGAATTTGGTTCATTGTACAAGTAATTTCTAATTTCTGACTTAGGTTTCTTTGGTTCTGAAAAAAAGGTTCAGTTCAAACTACTGAATATGAATTCTGTATTTGTTCATTATATAAAACTTTACTTGGAAAGTGTAGGTCTATGAAGTGAAGTGTTATAAACATAAAAATGTGGTGCCTTCAGTAGTTGTTCTGTAGTTTTTCATACATGAATTTGTAATCTGAATTGTAATAGAGAAGTGGACAATATGACACAAGAACAAGCAACTACATGTTGTTTTCAGCGGGTTTCTACCCTCAGGTTCAGTTTTACATTTTCTGGGTCACTAATCTACAATCTGAGAAATAATTTTTTTTTTTGTTTTGAATTGATGTTGTTAAAATTGACTGTCAATTTTTCTTCCCTCAGATCTCGAGGCAGCAGTGAAGAGGCAGACCAGCAGGAATCCCTCCACAAGCTGCTGACCACTGGAGGTCTCAGCGAAGAGAACTTCAGACAGCATTTTGCCGCCCTCAAATCCAACGTCATTGAGGCCATCAATGAGTTGCTGACTGAGCTGGGTAGGTTTCTTTTTTTCTTTTCACAGGTAGTGATCCTTTAATCAACTTGCTATTAGATTTTCAGTAAATAAACTTGAGCTAAGTTTGTGTTTAATCTGTGTAGTTACAGAGATGTTGTTTTTCTCTCTGCACCATTTCATTCCTCAGAGGGAACAACCGACAACATTGCCATGCAGGCCCTGGAGCATATCCACTCCAATGAGGTCATCATGACGATCGGTCGCTCTCGCACCGTGGAGTCCTTCCTCAAAGACGCTGCACGCAAACGAAAGTTTCATGTCATTGTTGCTGAGTGCGCCCCCTTCTGCCAGGTAACAGTGCACATGTATGCAGGCAAAACAAGAAAGTTTGGTGTTATTGAGATAAAAGATTGTTTTTATAAGACATATTTTTTTTAATCTTATTTCTTCACCTCCCACCAGGGACATGAAATGGCCACCAGTCTGTCAGAAGCTGGCATCGAAACAACCGTGATCGCAGATGCCGCCATATTTGCAGTCATGTCTCGTGTTAATAAGGTATGCAGCTTCGCACGGGACTCTGAAACCGTCATGTCAGAGAATGCGGGTTAACGTGTGTGGCGATGATCTCTTTTCAGGTCATCATTGGCACACAAACAGTCCTAGCTAACGGAGGGCTCAGAGCGGTGAACGGGACACACACTCTGGCCCTCGCAGCTAAACACCACTCAACACCGCTGATCGTCTGCGCTCCAATGTTCAAACTCTCACCTCAGGTAAGAGGATGGTACGTTCCTGTCAGATTATTATCGTTCCGGCTGAGAACAAATGATGAGGAAAGTCATTTTGTGTCCTCAGTTCCCAAATGAAGAGGACACCTTCCACAAGTTTGTCTCTCCCCACGAGGTGCTTCCTTTCACTGAAGGTAAAGCACATCTTTAACAAAAGAACAGTTTTATAATTAATCCTGTAAAATAAATGAATCCTGCTGAATAATATCCTAAATGTTGTGTTCAGGGTAATTCACACTTTCCTGTTTGCATTTCAGGGGAGATTCTCTCAAAGGTGAATGTGCACTGTCCAGTGTTTGACTATGTCCCACCTGAGCTCATCACACTGTTCATCTCAAACATCGGAGGACACGCGCCATCGTACATTTACCGACTGATGAGTGAACTGTACCACCCAGAAGACCACGAGCTATAACCAGTGTAATTAACAAATAAATAAGTTAATTAATGCAATTTCGTCTATGTTTATTTTTGTGTATGTGTAAACTCAGAAACTAGAATTGACCAATGTGCTGCCAATATCCATCAGGCATGCACTTTGGCAAAGTTTGATCTTCCAGTTTTGTTAGTAATGACTTTCTTTGGTGAAGCAATGTTCTTCACACTGATTAATCACTGAAACACCAGTTTTCCATAGATAACCCTCCTGCAATAACAGATACACTTACCTACCGGTTCTTCAAGGCAAGGCTGCATCCTCCAGGTGGAGGCGGTGTGGAGCAGCAGCTTCGTGCAGGTGTCGATGGGAACAGGAGGTTAAAGAATGAGCGGTGCAGCTGCAGTGTGAAGTGAAGTTACAGTGTGTGAGTGTGTGTAATGACGGTGTTGTGTTGG
>OMNW01031609.1:0-24948 GCA_900303245.1 Selene dorsalis
ACCCTTAACCAGAATTTTCTCAACCTTAGCTTGTCTCCTGTGGTTTGACCACAGAGAACAGAAGTAGGGAAACAAGGAGTTGAGAAAAAAAGGAAGAAAGGAGGAGAGGTTACTGACTGAATCCTTCAGCAGAAATCTCCAGCCTGTAAAATGTTCTGCTTTCTTTTGTCTTAGAAAATGTAATTCTGAAATATTAATGATTATTGAATTTTGGGGATGTGGGCCTTGATATCATCAATAAATGTCTGGTCTTTTGATTAGAAGAACAAATACCAGCAATTACAGACTTGCTCCAACAAACGCCTAAAAACTCTCAACAGATATTATTTGCACTGGGAACAGTAACACTATCATCACGACCCCAAAAAAATAGAAGTCTGTCACACACAATGAGCCCTATCACAGACCCCTGTGTATACTACACCTTAGGTAAAAACAGCAAAACCCTGAGCGCCTTCATAATGCTACTAAAACTTGACCCTCTGAAACAGCAGTAGCAATTGACAGTTGTTTTCTTGTACTGTGTAAGTGGTGATACTTCTGTTGCTGACTGTATTACAGATTAATACAGAAATTTGCATCTTACAATATGCTAATAATTTATATATTAAGGATTCCTTAAATACATATACAATTTATATTCTTACATAGGTTTTTTTCTATTAATTTACTATAAAGGAGTGATAACAGAGTAATGTTTTGAGGAGCATAGTTGTAGGTTGTAAAAAAAGGTCAACCTGTCTGAGGATTCTTGTCAGCCTCCGCTGGGCATCCTCACCACCTGTATCCCAGTGTGACATTAGAACGTCTCCACCTACACTTCCACTTTATTTTCTTCCATTTTACACACATGATTGTGTGACTGACACTCAGCACAGTTCCTGAACTTGTCCTGTGGAGGCACAGGCAGAGCACCACTGCTACTAATGTACTGTTTAAACTACACAGCATAAGCAGAGCTGCTAATACCAATCATTTGATGATGTAGGAGGGAATTATTAAACAAATGCAATGGATCTACATGTTTTCTGTTGCTATTGTTTTAGTTAGTTGGTAATAACATGGCTAAAATTGCCTTGAATCATTCATTATGATGTGACATGTGGCTATAAATACACAGTATAGCTAGATGTGTATATTAAACATTTAGCTAAATGTGAATAATGCAGTTATGGTTTAGCTTCAGTTAACACCAACCCTGTGCATCTCCTGGAAGTTTAATGAAATTAGATTAAAAACAACACAGGCAACATAACTTACTTTCACACATTGAGGTGGCTCGTTCAGGTTCATACACATAATATATATCCACATAACACCTCAGTTGAACACCAACAGATTACAGTGATAATAGGAGATGAAAGGAACATGTCGGCTTGGTAATAGCTGCTATTTTAAACAGGCAGTATATGAGAATGATAACTGAAACCTCAGCACACAGAGTACAGTGCCTTCCCTGTGTGCCAGTAATTGTCAATACTGACAAGAACAGATTGTTCAGCTTTACTTGAAAGCTCAATCATGGGTTTACACAGTCATTACCCATAGGCAATATGTACACTATGTATGGTCATGTTCTCATACGAAGATAGACTTTCCAACGTGTTCCCATCTTTGGCGCCAAGTGGTCATTGCTGCCGTACATCTTCACCCCACTTTCCAGTGATTACTTGCCAGTCAGAGCATATATCCTCCATTTTCATCCTCTTTGGTTGTTTATAGGCAGATAGTGTCAGCAGCAGACATATCAAACCACAAACGTTCAATATTTGATACACTAACAGCTAGGCTACCTTGAATGAAATCACCATGAGATCAGGCCAGTGTCATGATCTTCCTGTCCAACTGAACCTTGATAATCATCATACATATCTTAATCATATCTAATGTAGTGTTGATTTGTTGGACAAAGTAGAATACTGCTACAAAGGTTCCTCAGTATTCACACTTTTCAAATAATGCTTATGTCGGATTTCTAGGTCACATTCGTATTTATAATAGGTTGAAAGTTGGGAAGTGAATTTTCAGTTTGAAAGTAAAAGCCCTGCTTGTCATGGCAACACGGCAAATATTTATTGTACTTATTTATCATATATGTAACAAGAACTGTAATTCATGTTTGCAAGATGGGCTATATTAAAAAAAAGCCGAAAGCCTTGAAACACTAGCCTAAAGTGGGGAAGCAGGCTGCAGAGGTCTGGGAAGCTCATGTCTTTCTCACTTAATACCTCCAGATGTTAAAGGGATAGTTCACCATTTTGTCAAATTCTCCTATTGCCATAATCCCTATCGTCCTAGAAGTAGGTTCATTACCTGTGGTTTTCAGAGTAAAGTCAATTCATCTCACTACTTGCAGCTCCCTGTGAATCAAGCTACTATTTTTTCACATATCCAGCAATATTCCCTCACTCCAGAAAACAGACTTTGATGTCGAATACTGGTGCAATTTCCCTTTAAAGTCACTAAAGCGGGCTACTTATTCTCCACAGATAGACACGTGTCCTGTTTCTTTTTTGTGGAAATGATATACAGCTGTGTTCAAAAGCCTCAGACCACTTTCCTGTGTGTGTATTTGCTAAAAATTCTTCACAGTGACTAAGCGCCACTTTGTACTGTCATGGGTTGGTACTTTCCACACTGTGAATCTGCTGTTTTTTCCATATTTCCTCTTACTCTGCTTTGTTTATATCTTGTGCAGTGCTCTGCAGTGCTGAAAATGTCAAATTATGTTTGATGCATTCCCCTTTGCCATATTTGTTTTCATCTGCTGCAAACCAATTTACCCACAAGGATCATTACAGTTTAATCTAATCTGATCACAAAAAGCACCACTATCAATCGCACTTAAGTCACAGTGTGCATCTTACACACTCAGTCTCCTAATTGGGTAAAGATTTGGAGATATTTTTTTCTGTTAGATCTTCCCGTCCCCTCTATCATGACAAAATTATATTGAGTGGGACTTTGTCTTTTTCTCATCCTGACCTGCCATATTAGGGGCAAACTATTAGCCGCCCTGCTATGAAAGATTAACACAATTATTTTTAATCAGCACTGAACAGACTTCTAACAACCCGATCAGAGCTGAAGACAGACAGTCGGCTAATCTGCTAAGCTGTTGATAACCAGCTATCTGGCAAATTCTGCAATTAACTGATCATCGCCTGTGGGAAATACAGAGTTTTCTCTTATTTTGACAAGAAAAAAAGGCACTCTCTCTGGCAGTGCTCATATCAGCTGGGAAACTCTTTTACCAGCTTAACATATACTGTACAGAGAGAGTAAACTCAACAGAGGCAACAAAGATGTTCCTCCACCGCTGAGGCTTTTCAGCAAATCCTGCTTTTTCTTGTCTGAAAGTGCATTATCGGTCAGTGTACAAAGCTTTCGCGTGTAAGATAATCCTGTCAAACTGTTTCTGCTAGCACTGATGTCCTAGCAGAGGCCTGACAACACAGGGAAAAGAAGGTTGTAATCTATTCCACACTGAGTTCAGGCTCATTCAGTATGAAATGATCTTCTCTGAATGCACATGATAGTGATGCCTACTTAAGTTAGAAAATCATAATCCCATAGCCCCTACTACTTAAGCTTTTCTGTCTTCTTTCTGAGGGTGGAGGGTGGCAAATGTTTCTTGATGTTGGCATATCCACTTTTCATTACCAGGGTTTTCCCTGCTTATATAAGGCCGAGGCGGGCCGCCTGGGTGATTTTGGCTGCCGCCTTGGTTAAAGATTGTTTACATGAGGGCCGTTCAGATGCAGTGTCTTTTGCGTGCATTAGTCTCAATGTAGACGCATGTCATGTGTGCTCACAAACCAAAGCGACGCCATAGGGGCGTGCATTTGATGCAGTGCGCTTGTTTTTTCGTGCACGTCTACGGTGCACAGCTCCATGGACTACCCTAGTTACTGTAGTCCTGTGCCATTAAACACTAGCATCAACAGCTACTTATTTACAAGTTTTGCTGAGAGTTTCAGTCATTGTTTCATTGACACAGAGGTTATAATAAGCCTGAGTAGTTCTATATCTTCAAGGTAGCCTAATTGGAAAGCAATGCGATGTGGCTAGCTGGTTAGCATGCTAGCACAGAATGATAGAAATAGTGGCAAAATTCCTTTCCACCCCTAGAGATGGTTGCTTTTGGCAAGCAAAGATATAAAAGGTGATGCTTCAAGACTAAGTATATAGGTGTTAATGCTGACCCTGGCTAGCAATAGCAAAATGTACAGTAAGGAGTAACCCCCTTTAAACTATAAAAAAAACTGAAAGCCTTTGTATCACTACAATGAATAAAAATCGTACAGCTTAATTATAATTAATGCTGTTATAAGGTTTTTTTCCCTATAAACTGGGCTATCAGCTTGTCTATAAATTCTGAAAACATTGGACAAATTCCTTTTAGAAATTCCCAGGAAACAGATGACTTACATTTTCAAATTTTGCAAGACTTTGACCTCGAGTCTCAAGTCGAGTCTCAAGTTTCTGCTAGCATTTGCCCTCCTCTGCTGCATGATAGTCGGTCTTAGAACACTGCATAGCTATATTATCCCTATTTCATAGATAAACATTGATTGAATACACAATGAAAGGTTTCTTTTAAATTGGACATATATTTATATATAGCTACTTCTAACAAAATATTGCCTAAAAGACAACACATGCAAACCGCAGTATTGAAAGGAGGGTTTTGCACAGTCTGGAAGGAAAGCTGGATGACCGCAAATGCAAAATGAATTTTGATCCAATGGATTAACAGAAAGGGGCAAATAAACGTATTATTGATTTACTCAAACGTCGGAGAAAAACTGTATGAGGAGCAGGGAACTGGGCTACCAGGCTGTCATTCATTGGACCAGAGGTGTGCGGCGTTTGGAGTGCCCATCTCTGCATTCAAGACGTGTTTTTGTCTGAGTTAAGATTTCTTAGATAAAAAAAACATTTCTACTATGGCTTTGATGCCACAGCAATGAATTCTCTCACTTGACACGATAGATCAAAGCTGAAACGTCAACATTTTTAACAGGATATAAAGTGCTGAAGGGGACAATAAACAGAGCAACTTTCTTGGCAAGTGTGTTTCTCTTTGTTGCCTGGAGCATGTAACACTCCCCACCTAAAACACTAACACAGCCCATTGCCATCCTAACAGCCTGTGGATTAGAGTCAAGCACTTCTACTGGGAACTTTAATACTTGTTTCAGCAGGGTGAATTAGATTTTATACCTATCTCATTGTACAGACAGCTAGCTGGCAGAAAGACTGAGAGATAACAGAGAAGAAGAAAGGGAGTGAGAGGCAGGGAGATTTTGAACTGTGGATGATGGGCTTTTTAAAAGGCACACAGGCAGACAGTTTGCAAGGAAGCCAGACAGAGTCACAAGGGGCAGATCCTGCTGTCTGATTGCAGCCTGCAACTAGCCACATGGAGGGAAAAGTGAAGGCATGATGGCAGGGATAAAACAAGACAATGAAGGGACAAAAGAAGTCCAGATTGTAGACAGGAGGGGCAGAGAGAGGAAAGCGGGTTGCATGATAGATAGTGATGAAAAGAGACACCCGGAGAGACAGACAGAGGAAGAGACGGTGGTAATTATACAGATAAATACATGGGGACTGTGTGTCTGAGACCTTCCCCACTGTTTAGAGTGGTGGCTGCTTCCTCCGTGTTAACACGCACTGCAGGATGAACACAGGACACACACAAGATGAATTTTCTTTACATGCAATGAAAATCCAGCAAAAAATGTGTTAAAGCCCTGTATTTCACTTCTGATCAGATTCATGAATAATGTTTTGGTTTTAAAATAAATAGTACGCACAGTACCATCTGGTTAGAACCCTAACCACTCGACAAATGATGTATACTTTCTATCACTGCTTTAGTGTCAGCAGGCAGAGTAAGCTATGTTTACAGAGCAGCATATTGTACACATGGATGTAAGATACAATGCTGCAACGTTGTTTATTTTGTCCAGCAGTACATCTGAGGACACATTTCCACTCTATTGTACATGTTTAGATGTCTTACAATTGCTCATTATGTTTATCACACATCAGCAAAATTTGCATGTATGTATGTTTCTGCTGACCTGACAATATGACAGTACATGAAGTGGAGCGAACTGTTGACTCAGGGCCACAGAAAATTACACTAATGATGTCTCAAGTTCAGAATATTTCGACAGGTAACATCTACGAGCAGCTGTCCGCAGCTTGACATTAACAGAGACCAGAGGTAAAGCAAAAGAAAAAAGAAAAAGGCAGCAATAGAAAAAGCAATGTTAGTGCTGAAGCTCTTTGTAGAGCTGATGATCGTCAGCTGTTAGAGGAGAATATAAAAACACTCAAATTAAATGAGGCTAAACATCACCTTTGTGCTCATCTTTAGTTCAAAATGTCTGGCTATCTAGCTGTTGTTTTTACAACTCCTGAGGGAACTATCTGCTAAATGCTCCACCATTCACCAGCTGCTCTGGCTTCCTTGCATACATTGAATGTTTCAGAGCTTTTTTGTTTTTTAGCTTCAGCTTTTAGCTTCGAAGTTTGAACAAAACTAAAATTTGTAAGAAATTATTAAGAAAAGAAAAGAAAGAAAACCGAATCCATTTGTAAAATAAAAGTTAAAAAAGCAATGCACGATAACCTTTTTGCAACCAATAACCGATAACTGTCTGCTTCAGATAAGTTTATATACACACCTGAAGTTAAGAAAGGCTAAGATGTAGTGAGTAAAGATTAGTTCAACATTATAGCTCTGTTAACAAAGTAATATAACATCACTACTGTAATCACAATGAAAACAAGAACAGTTATGACTCTTCAAAAATCAACCTTTGTTATTGTTTCAAATCGACTCAAGGGGCAAATGGACTGAAAATGAGTGAAATCAAGGCAATGTGGACTCCATTGATCAGCCAAAATTGATAGTTATCGTGCATCCCTCATAAAAATAACAGTGAGTGGAGCAATAAAGTTCGAGATAGCAAGTGTTGCATAAGAATGCTAACAATGTATCTGTGTTTCATACATCATTGTGTTATTGCTTCAGTATAGTCTTGGCATGCATCTTATGCGTGTTAGAGAAGAGCACAGATGCCATTTTTAGGAGACTTTGATAAGCAGAAATATACAGGCAAACATCAGTGTGTCAGCCCAAGTCACCCCTGGGTTCAGCCTTTGGCTCAGGAGAGGATGGCTGTTATTTTTGATGTCTATTGAACTGCTGTGTGAAACTGCACAGACAGTCTGGTGTGCTCTGGCTGCCTCAGAGACAACATTCACAGACCTCGCACCATCGTTATTTCTGCTATTGAGGTTGAAAAACAATAAGTATTGTGGAAAATGTTTTCAACTTTGGAGGAAATGTGGTCAAGATATCGAATTTCCCTTTAACTGGTCCAGTTCAATGAATTACTGGCAGATTAAAAACTGAATGGGTTCCCAGTGAGACAGAGACATAATATATTTGACAGACTTGCCTGCCCAGTACACTTTTACATGGCAATAAAGAGGGACAGAAGATGAGAGATGGTTGTCAAGGGAGTGATCCTGGAGATGGAAGATGTAAACTTGGAATGCGTTTTATATTCTAAGATGAAGAGGAGTGCATTTGGTTCTATGATCAGAGGGGTGATCATAGGTTAATGTGGAAGCGAGTATGTTCTTGCAACCTTGATAAATCAGTATGTAAGAGTCAGACACTTTTAGTCCACAGCCAAGGGCATCATATCAGGGGGGTGAAAAGTTAGGATGATTCTCCGGCCTGTGACTGACAGGAACCCTGAAAAATATTCAATCATGTAGTGCATGCAGTTAATTTAAAGTTTAAAGTTAATTGAAATAGTTCCCAGGTGTCTTAAAGACATGTGTGTGACATGCTTCAGTCAAAATACCCCAAGGATCAAACATCACAGCTCTTTTCATCCACTCTAATCAGCCCTGTTCAGAACAGCTGGTTTCAGTGCCTGTCCCTTTAAATGCAGTGAACCACTGCTAGCCCCGCCCCTTCTACTGGTACTGGTATTCACAGGTAAGGGTGGTATTATGCTAATTCAAAAACTAATGACATCATTGTCAGACAACCAAGCGAACATCTCGTAAAACCACATGGATTTCAATCTAAGGAGCAAATTACAGATTATTTTGTCAATTCTCACATTTTGGGGCCAGAAGGCAAGACACACACCAAATATATGTTAAAGAGCCTTGAAAAAGTGTTATTTCCATGATATGTCCCCTTTAAGTGATATATTTTCACAGTGATTAAAATACCTTGAGGTGCCTTTGTACACAGCATTTACATTTTTTGTGTGCAGTCTACAGTATGAGGTTAAAGTTATATATTCATTCCAGAGCCTCATTTTACTGCCATGGGTCTTGGATTAATGAATTAGATTCACAGAGATTTCATTAGTCAGAAAATAATTTTTGTGTATCTCCCAGTTAGTAACACAACATTTTATCAGTGCAGCATTATAGGTGAACATAGGACTTTCAATTATTTCTATAAATCTGTTTTTTATGGAGCAATTGTTTTGACTTTACATTTGTTATGTGTCACATGCGTAGCGTGTGAACGGTATTACTTTGTGCCGTTATTGATTTCTCTCTCCCTCTCTTCTTTGGTTTAATCACCTACAGGACTTTTTCTATCTGGTCTGGCCTTTACCACCATACCTACCTCTACCTCTGATTCTGTTCTGTTTTCTTCATTTGTTCTCCTCCTCACCAGATTTGTTTACTTACATTTCCTCACTTGGTTTCTTTCTTTTACAGTTTTCTTTCTTCCCTGTCACAGCATTCATCCCTTGTCTATATATCCTCCTTTCTTCACCCATCATCCTCCTTTCCTCTCCACCTCAACTCTAAATGAACAGTACCTTCTCTTCAGCAATTCATCCACTTCTCTATACCTTCATCTCTTCTTTCTCCTTTTACTCCATTTATTTTTTCTTTCTCTTTGCCTCTTTCTCTTTCTCTCTCCATCTCCCTGTTTCTCCCTCTATCTCGGGGCATTTATTGGAAAGAAAGAATTTTATGATCATTCTGAGAGGCTGAAAGTGATTTCTCATATTTGCCCTTTCTTCCCCCACAGAGGCATTTGATCAAACAATACCATTCCAATCCAATAAGATAGCATACAGGGCCAACACTGTGTGTGTAAAGCTGAGCTGAGCAGTATTGGCATCCACATGGTCTTCCTTAGTCTGTGTGCAGCCACACTCTACAACTGAGGGAAAAAATAGGGGGAAACTGAGAGAGAGAGAGAGAATTGCAACAAGAGAGAAAAGATAGTGAACCAAATTGAGGTAGAAAGTGTCAAATCTTCCATTTGAATTAACAGAGAAAGAGTGTGATTGGCTGTGTCGCCGAGTCGCCTCGGCTCACTCGGCTGTGCCCATTGAAATGGGGGATGATCCGCAGGCTTTGTTCGGTGCAGCAGTACACAAGCTTGCAGGGACGCAAGCCTCTCTCTCCACAAATCAAATACCTGTCGCTTCACCAGTCGCAGTTGCACCAAGCGACCACAGGAGAGCAATAGTGTCAAATCCACAGGCATGAGCGAGGACAGGAGCTGCAAGTGAGCTCACGGCTCAAGTCGCTGCAAGTTAAAAGAGAATAAATCTAAATATAGCTCATGCACACCCATTCAGTGGTAGGCTACTAATTAGTTTTTTGAAAAGTAATTAGACTCAGATGCCAGACAAGAAAATCAGCACATGTACGCACATCCTTCAAATGCTGCCTAAGTGCCCTGAAGCAAAGCACAATACAAACCGGCCATGATGTGAATTTGAATGATCCACTTTGAAACTGCAAGTGCATTTGACTGTAGGTCTAGCAGCAGACAGTTG
Source organism: Selene dorsalis (assembly GCA_900303245.1). NCBI lineage: Eukaryota > Metazoa > Chordata > Actinopteri > Carangiformes > Carangidae > Selene > Selene dorsalis. Next base: position 9,858 of record OMNW01031609.1, read on the forward strand.
AGCTGTGGCAGTAAAGAGGCCTTATTCACAGCAGGACGGGCCCAGATGTAAGTAATAACATTAATTAGGGCCCATTAAGTTTATGTGTAGCCGTACCAGTGAGCCAGCGTGAGTGATAGAGGGCACTGCTGAGTGGAATGCAGCCATATTGAATCTTATTGATTACACCTGTGCTCTTTGACTCGTCAGCATGTTTGCCGTAATTAAACCCCTTCTTCCTTTTGCCCAAGTGGAAGTCAGACTGTGACAGTGATCGCAAGAAAATCACTTTACCATCCATAGCCTACAGTAGGTTGGTTATTTTATGAATTTGACCAATAGTTTTCTTTTGGAGAATGAGATGAGAAGACTGTTACAGCATCACATTACTTTTTGTGGCTGAATGACAGTGGACAAATGGACTGGTATTACAGAGATCCTTAGACTGTGTAATAATATGAAGTGTATCTGGTCCTAGGATGAGCAACAAGATAACGACTTATCTGATCAAACTGAATATTAGAATGCTCATATGTGAAATATGTGATTCTAACTGAATATTAGAATCACATGGGTCTGAAGGGCCATTAAAAGAGCTGAAGTCACCATACGTGTTGCTTAGCTTAGCAAAAAGACCTCTGGAAACAGGAGGGGAAAGCTAGCTGTGTGGCCTTCAGCATTTTAAGAAATATGCTTACCAACATCTGTAAAGCTATGGTAGCCGCAGCTGAAAGAACAGTGTCACCACCATGTAGATTTAGTAGCTGTTTTCGGAGCTTCCGATCTTCTCACATGATTTAAATGAGCAGATTGAGCATTTAGGATGTTTTTTTCTGACACACTCTAAGGGCTTGGTTTCCACATTGGTTTTAAAAGCTGGATTGATAGTTGACGGCTGCTGTGTTAGAGCTCTTATGCAGCAGCGCAGGGTCTCTAAATCACAGTGAGGTTGCCGGGTTTGATGTCATTGTGCCTGTGCTAAGAAAAATAGCACCATCATACAACTCTGCAAGTGAGATACAGAATGTTAACTATGAGCTTTACAGGTGTTGGTTCCTCTAGGTTTCCTGTGTCCTTGTCATTATATCTAAACACCAACAGCTTTCTGGTAAAACACCTAAATCCATATGATGCATTTTCAGAAATAGAATGTCATTTTTTTAGTGGGATTGGAGCCAAGTAAATATCAATTACCATAATTGAGCAATACAATGACAATAGAGTGATACTGGCCAAAGTAAATTTTGGAAAATCACATTAAATGTTCAGACTTGTGTTAGTTATCATAGGAGTTAAATGCAGAGCAAGGAAGAACCAATTTTATTAATGGACATTTTAATTAGTCGTTAAATCTTCTGTCTTCTTGCCCTACTGTACCTAATTATATTCTAATTATCTCACTAATGATCCTGTGTCTTTATCTCTCCAATGATTCTGCATTGCATCAAGTGTTTTTCTGTTTTTTTTTCTTTTTTTTTGCTCGGTGTCCTTTCTGTGCCAACGCAGGGCAATGGCTTATTTCTAATTCTTTCCCCCGGCAGCAGAGTTGCTGATGAGTGTATTTTTTTCACTGCCTGCCCTACGGTCTGTATCTTTGGCACTTGGTCCAAATTGTAAATCAATGGGGAAACCCAGGTGACAGGTTCCATTTCCACTGCTGTTTGAGGTGATGGAGGTGAGGGAATACTGGCTGTGATGTGAGTGCAAAGAGGCGATGGTCACACGCACGCAAACACGCTCTGACGTGCGATCTTTCCAATTTGCATGAACACACACTGTCTCTGACTGGAATTCAAGTCCACAAATAAAGTCTTCAAAGATCATCAGTGACATTTTGACAGCCAATTAGACGCATTCACCGGAGATGCTCACCTCGTGTGATCTTAACGCTCCATTCAAATCACACGGCCTCTCTTTAATTCCACATGTGAAAACTGGGATTTATGGTCACGTCCTCTGGGAATGACTCCAGTAATGGTCACCTCCTCACCGGGGGGATTGTGGTATTAACTGAGACTTTTGCCCAATAAGCCAATGATTTTCTTGAAGGAGCTGAAGGAAAATTTCAGGAGATTGATGTGGTTATTTGGAGGGATATTTTGGATAGAGACACATTGTTTTCTCTCCAGGATATTTTACTTTTTTCCCAGGTGGTTTGACATTTTGCTTATACACACACTCACTTTGGCTCTTGCTCGAGGACACACGCTGTTGGACACATTCAGCTGTAGAAAGGGAGGGAGTAAGAAGACAACACTGTCTTATCACCATGAAATCTTTACTGGCTTTATAATTTCTTATATGCATACCATTAGTGTGCGGTCAGGGCAACCAAGCAGTGCTTGACTAGTAAAAAAAAGAAAAGAAAAGAAAAGAAAAAGAAAGAAAAAGTAAATACTACCAGAGTGGAAGCGATATCTCTCCTTACATCTGATTTCACAGCCATCTGTCTCATACCAGATCTGATATTGCGGCTTGTAAGTGCTGCCCCCTGTTGACTGCGGTGTGCTACTGTCTTGTGAAGCTGGCTTGACCAGACTTGACCACCGGCCCATGCTACTCATGACTTTTGTCTTTTATGTGGGTGTGACTGTGTCTCGTTGACAAAGACTGGGGAAAGTCAAGCGGAGGGGAGGACAGGTTGATTTGGAGGTTTGTGCATGCGCATTACGGACAGTCCTGGGATTTCTGATGGGTGACTGCCTACAGCTGGTTACCATAGCTACAGACGAGCATGCTCGGTCAAGCTGCGGTCGACGCAGCTTTCACTGTTCTCAGGTCAGTTCAGATAGTGTGTGTATTACTGCACATGTGTAGACGTGTGGAAACTGTGCTCAGTGAGTTTACCTACTTCAACAACAGTCTTTTCTCAGTTAGCTGCGCTTTAGCTCGGTGAACGAAGACTAAGCTAAAACAAGTAAACGAACAAATGAATCATTTCTCATGTGGACTGGCCACAGTAGTCAACATGTGAGCACTCAGAGTTAAGGTGAAGTGTGGAGCAGATGTTAACAGCTTCTTATGGGTCAGAGTTTGAGTGAGCTCTCATAAACCCTGCTCTGTCTCACTGCTCTGACAGGTTCTGATGTTTAGTCTGCTCTGTAAAGACTTCATTTATTCACTTTACATATTTACAGTGAATCATTTAACATAAGTCTTTTAAGCATTTTGAGGCAGTTTTGCACAGTTTCCATATTTATTAATGTTTTCAGTGCAGTAAAGCTGAAGATGAGAGAGACTCTGAGCTTAGGAGAAAAGACAGGCAGCACACAATCATGAAATTGTGTCTTAGTGTGGATGCTTTATTAAACAACTTAATCACATATTGAATTAGTGATTTCTGGTTATGGTGTGGGGTGGGGGTCTTCGGCTCTGCTTGCCTATCTGTGAAGGTCAATGCACGCCACTGAATACACTTTTAATGCCATGACACACTTTCTGTCCACATTCATCTCTGTTTGCACCATTACAGCCATTAGAGTATAAAAGCTTTGCTCACAGGTTGTTTTAAACTGCTGGGTCATTGCTGTAGTTCAATAGCTAATGATTCTTTTACATGAAATGTTAGATGAGTAACAAAATGGATTAATATTGTAACTATACACTATAACTACACTATAACTAATACTGTGATTAATTGACTTTCTTGGTCAAAATCACTGCTTCACTGCTGCTTCTTACATGGTTTGTCCTAGCGCACACATATTCATCTGCATTTACTGGGTGAGCAAACACACTCTTACGCAAATGCTTTATATAAACTACGACCTTGAAGGAAAAAACTACTTAAGGAAGGATTTAAAGGATTGACATTACAAGGTAGTAGGTGTGACTCACCAGCACTTACAGCAGTGACTTCACCCACAGTTAACACGTGTCATGACAACAGCATCACCATCTGCTTCTGCACAACACCATTGTTTAGAGTTTTGTTTTGATAACTTTGGTAAAATCATAATGTAATATTAGAACAGGAAGCCTCAGGAACTGTAATGAGTTGAGGTTGGGAGATAGAAACTGACTGGTTGTTATCAGCGATAGTTTCAGGGTCAACAGCTTCTTTTATCTGGCTGTTAAATACTTGGAGAAGACATTTATACAGCTATTACCACAGGCCAAGGCTACACACCAATACATTTTCATTTTTAAACATTGTTTCAAGATGACAATGCTTTTTGTCCACATGACCGTTTTGTTGATTGCTTAAAGTGCAGAAAATACTATAAATGAGGATTTATGAGAGGATTTGTCTTAGGGAAATGAAAACTTTGAAAATGTAATGTAAATGTAGCAAAATGTATGCATTTCTAAACTTGAATTTATTAGTGTGGGTGGAGACTAAAAATCAGTGAAGAGCTCCTTTTTGAGCTCTGTTACGCAGTGTGTTGAAACGTGAAACAGGCCGTTTCCACTGTATGGGCAATGATACAAGCTATGGAAATTCTTTAAACACATTACAAGGGTTCAGGCTCACAGTTACAACACAATGACAACAACACCAAACACAAACAGACTCCATGCAGTGCACTCTGTAGTAATTAACTGATTTATGAGAAGCAATTAAGAACGGAGCGGTCATACAGTCTAACCTTAGCGGGAAGAAAACAAAGCCTGTGTAATTGGTGAGTAAATAAGCCACATTGTGATAGAAAGAGCTCCACTGTGTTCATTCACACACACAGGGAGGAGAACGTGACAGGTGCTTTCTCAACTCAGCAGCTGGAAGAATCAAAGATGACACTGAAGATAATGACGCCATTTCTTTTTTTTTTTTAAAAAGGTAGCTTTTCATGAACCCTGCTCAGTCAATAAAAACTGTAAAACATGTCAAGCTGGAAACTGGGTACTTTTCCACAGTGCCACTCAAGCCTCATCCCTAGTGGAATCCAGTTAAATCATTATCTTAAAATTTCCCTTTGTGCCTAAGCTGTGTTATCTCAGCCCTCTGAGGATGGAGAGACCTCTGAGTCTCTTCTCTTTAAGTCTTACTCTCAGTAGAGATGTATTCCCTTGGCTTTTAATTGTAGGCTATGTGTTACTGCTTCATACTTGTTATTGTATTTGGCTGTATTTGTGTGCGTGTCACACATTTGTTAAGTGAATTATTTTTTTAATTTTTCCTATAGGCTATTTACACCAGGAAGTGTCAGTGTTTAGGTTTCAGAATGAAAGTAACTGGGTGCTGGCCCTCGTTTCTACACTCACATATTCTCCTAAAGCAGATATTAATTCTCTTGTTTTCACGCTAACTGCAGATTAAGTATGGATACAGGTGGTCTGTTGAAGAGTAGGTGTTTCTGTTTGGGTTCAGTCATGCAAAATTTGAGTACAGCACTTAACATACTTCACCCACTATTCATGTGTCTGTAATTATACACTTGCTCAGTCTGTGCTTCTATCTGACAGTCAAGACTGAATTTGGTGAAACAACTGTACACACAGCACGCCTCTAAGACAAGGTAATACAGTGCAAAAGTGTTTGAGGCTTTAATCAAGCATTATGATAAGCAGCAGAAGGCCCTGTCCGTATTACTGAGAGAATTTTAAAAAGGTATTTTTTAAGAGTTTGTGCCGACTGCCATGTGTCTTGTGCACACTGTGGACCCACTCAGTGTTCACCTCATTCAACATACAAGCAACACACACTGTCAAGACTGACAAACCTGCCTGTGTTCATTTCTGTAGGATCTTAAAAAACATCACTTTCAAACCTATTAACATGTCCATATGGTGTTTTATATGTGCTACAAGACATCAATATCATGGGAGAAAAAGCAGTTAAAGCCACGACTGTGTATGTGAGTCTCATATGTCACAAACCTGAGGAACCAATCCTGTCAACTTCCAGGGATGGCACTGAGGCTTAATAAACCTGAGACTTTGTCAAAACAGAGAGCGAGAGTTTACATTAGCACATCTACAAATACTGTTTGAGCCACTGCAAGCAAGCAAAGTTACAAGATAACAAATGACATAAACAAATGAAAAATGCAAGCTATGCTAACTGTTCTGATCCATCCTCCTCTGAGTCTGACTGAGGCTCAAATATGTGTTGGCTGATGTTTCCTTCTCGAACCATCTTGATACTAGCTGCGCTTACACCTGTCAACCTGGCACAAACAGATGTGGGTGGATCCAGATTTATCAACAATGAAGTGAGTGTTAGTGAGCTTCTAGCCCCAGTTTCACATAGTTTTTTTTTTTTACTTTAAAGGGGACATATCATGGAAATATAACTTTTTCAAGACTCTTTAACATATATTTGGTGTGTGTCTTGCCTTCTGGCCCCAAAATGTGAGAATTGACAAAATCATGTGTAATTTGCTCCTTGGGTTGAAATCCATGTGGTTTTTCAAGCTGTTCCCTCGGTTGTCTGACAATGATGTCATTAGTTTTTGAATTTGCATACCTGTGAGTATCAGTGCCGGTAGAAGGGGCGGGGCTAGCCGTGGTTCATTTGCATTTAAAGGGACAGGCACTGAAACCAGCTGTTCTGAACAGGGCTGTTTTGAGTGGATGAAAAGAGCTGTGATGTTTGATCCTTGTGGTATTTTGACTGAAGCATGTCACACACATGTTTTTAAGACACCTGGGAACTATTTTAATTTGTGGAAAAGGGGCAGAATATGTCTCCTTTAAAGGAGACATATTATATCTCATGGCACTGAGCTATCCCCTAACCCCCCTAACAGAACATTTTAAAATAGTTTGAAATATTAAAACATGAAGAGGGTGTTTAAGATTAAACCCTGTATAAACATTGTCAATGTGTATGCTGTTTGTGGCCTCTCACAGGGCAGACATGTTTGTTTATTAAAAGAGCACCCATATGTTGTGTATGCAGACATGTAGGTGTGGTGCACCGCCTACAGATGTCTGCAGCCTATGGACTATCCAGTTATAGATTTTCCCTGCAAGCATCCTGCCTAGCCTGGTCATCCCCCAAGCAGGTTCATCACTCATCACACTTAATGTGCTTGCTGTGTTGTGAAACAGTCCTCTGGCTTTGTATAACAATCCGACCCACAAGATGATACACAATTTCAAATAAAATGTATGGCAGGTCCTATTAGACAGTGTTTATGTTAATTAAACTAATGAACAAATGAATGTGGTAAAGATGAAACATTATTACACCTGCCCTACAGAAATGTTCTGGAGAGAAACACTCTGTACCAGGCTCCAAGGCTGCTGCATTTATATTTACTGCTCTCACATCCTTGAGTTCCTTTTAAGATGTTTAATTATCACACTTTCATCATAAACACAATCTGTGAATTTGTCTCTATGTGCCATCCTCTTGCTCCCTCTCCACCGCTACGTGTCTGTGTGTGTGTGTGTGTGTGTGTGTGTGAGAATTGGTGCTGGCTGCTGCTGTTGTCCCTGAGGTGGACACAACAGATGGGTGAGTGTGCACACACAAACACACACATTAAAACACACGTACACACAATAAATGACTGCCCCTGTGGCATTGTTGAGTGCCTAAATACCAGTGTTGCTTTGCATCCTGGTGCCGCTCTGCAAGGTCAGTAGAAAACACCTTATTACTCTCTCTCTCGCTCTATTTTTTTTGCCCTTAAACACACTAGTAACACCCCAGGAGCTGCGTGTGCGATACACAGTTCCAGCACATTGTAAATCACTCATTTTCTATCTCATATGCATAGATGGGCAAACCGCACACTCGCTCCTCTCTGTTGAAGCACACTCACTTATGCACTGTGGTACCAGATGGCTTGCCTCAACACAGTCAGGTGGCAAACTGAACCATTCCTCCACGTGGTTACCATGGGGACCCACCATAAAACACATGCCCAAACACACACACCAGATAATCTGCCACTGGCTTATTAAGGTCTGTGCTGGAGGCGCTTGTCCATGAAAGCTGAATATGAGGACATTTGTCTAAACGGTGACAAAGAGGCAGCAGGTAACAAGCCACACTTGACATGCAGCACAACATGTCCGTTCATGTGCATGTCAGGATCTGCACTGGCATCATCCATTCAAGAACCACCTTTACCCTCCACTAGGTATACCAACACTTTCAAACTTAGTTGTAGCACTGATGATATCAGTTGTTCAAAAGGTTTAATCTGGATCAAAATGAGCTGTATTTTGAAATCCCTTGTTTTGCCACCCAGGATCACGTAATCCATCTAAATTTTATCCCAGTTGTTCAAAGCAAAATTGGATTGGATCAGTCTGATCCAGATACAAACTTTTAAAGACTGCCAAATCTGGATAACAAGTGCTAAATGGGACTGCATACTGAAGGCTACTAGGTCTGTAAGCAGCATCTAGAACAGTAGCACGGGGTCACTCAAAGTGGATTTATTTGAAAGTAGGGTGTATGTATTTTTTTCTGTGCTGTTTTTTTTTTGTTTCTTCGGTCTCTTAAAGAGCCAGGGTTTATCAGACTGTGATTTTTTTCTCACAAACTTCAAACTTCAAATTTCCAGCAGTTGGAGAAAAGGTCTTCATTTGTGGAATGATCAAAAGTTAACTTTATTTCCTCATTACTGTAATTGTTTAAAAATCAGGTGCAGAATATCAATAAATTAATATATATGTACTGCATGATAAATTTATAAACATTTTGAACTAAATTATATTGCATAAGCAGTAACTTACTACAGCTCTGACCGACTGGAAAGAGAAAACTGCAGGGCACATACTGAGATGAGATAAAACCAGACATACATCATCACCACCTGAATAAAATGCAGGAGTGGCAGACTTCAGTGCTCCCAAAAGGAAAAAGAAAAAACAAACAAAATCAGAAAACTGCAGAAAATAAAAAAAAGTGGGGTTTGATGGGTTTCATGAAAATCATAAGGATTAAAACTTTAAATTACTTTGAAGTTTCAAATAATCGGCTCCCATTGTTTTTAGAAAACATTATAATCTTCTTACAAAAACAAAGCCCTGCACTAATGAATATAATCTATCACTTTCATTATCAAAACATCATCAAACACATCTATTGCAGGTAATTGTTATGTTTATTGGTGCCACTCTTTGTACTGTCCCATGCTGCACGCTGTTGTTTAGTGGTTGTAAAGAAGGCAAACAACCACACTGGGCAGAGTGGGGGGTAACATCTGCTGGGGAGGCACAATCATCTGTTCCCAGCTCTGCTACAGTAGCACCACTGTTGATTTCATTGTGTTACAAAATGATGTTCACGAAAAGTACAATACAAGTGTTTTATACCGTGATGGATTATATCAGTCAAGGCAGCAGTGTCTCTGTGAGCTGCTTTTTAATTAGTTTGGAGAACAATGGAGGTCCAAGGCTTGGAGCAGGCACCGAGTCACACCTGCACAGATCCAGGCTCAGATTAGTGGTGAATATTAGTCTTTGTTAAATAGAACTAACGACAAACTCTAGTAGTCACCTCTTGCTTCAATTTTAACCTGATCTTTTCCCTAATTCAACGTAGCACTTCACACCTCGGAAACCCTCAAGGACTTGAACAGACACAAAAGCGAGGAAAGAAAAGACAGACTGAGACACTTTACTGGTGGTGTCCGGGAACAATTTGTTGCAATCTGTTGCTGTGATTCTCCTCCACTCTCCCTCTGGTTTATGTTTCCCTCAGTGGCCTTTTCTAACCTCACACCACAAAACTCTTCAACAGCTGCAACAGCAAAAGGATGCAGGGAACCTGGGTTAATTGTGGTTTAATTTTCACAGTGATATGTTTGGAAGAGATTGATCAGTAAAGTTTTGAGAAGATGTACACTTTGTCTATCAAGAATAAACCACCTAATTTCTTGAGGAGAGGTAAAAAAAATATATGTTATTCCAACTTTATGGGCAGCCATGTAGATCAGAAAACACCAAAAAACATTATACAAAGGGGTGAACAAAACAAAACAAAAAAAAAAACATTTGCTTCCTGTGGTGAAGCAAATCTGCATCTTAGTATGTGTGTGTGTGTGTGTGTGCCCTGAACAGAAAGCGAAACACAACACTGCACTCGAAGTGCTGCAACTCGATCGCGCCACCATAGCAACACATCCTACTCATCAGCAGCAAAGCGACATCTGCGTCTGCCCTCAGTCTGATTTGGCTTTCAGCACCCTCCACCAAAAAAAACCCAACACCAATGCAAATGCATGTCTTCTCCACTGGTCAGTCATCTCCTGAACTGCGTCTTCAGCGCTTCTTCAGTTTGTCAGTCATGTTTCCACTTGTTGCTCGCAGACTCACTGCTCCTGCTCCCCCTCTCATTGTAAGTCATGCTGTAAAATGCATCATTTCCTGTGCATCTGCACAATATAGAAGAATGCCATGAGAGATTTGTAGAGCTGATAGGTTCAATCAGCGTTGTGTTATCTCATCTAGTAATGGCTTGTATGTGACAGACACTTAATGGACGTGTAAAAGTTACACACTTCAGCTCCAGCCCCACCGAATCCTGATCACTGATGATCTCTCCTGGTCTTCAGCAACTGTTACAAAGGCAAAGCAGCATCCACATCTCCAGGAAAAAACACAACCCAGAAAGTCTGCTGCCTCTGGCCTTTTACCGTACAGCTGTGGAGAGGATAGTCATCTCAGTGTGGTACACTGGCTGCTCGGTTGCAGATAGGAAAGCTCAGCAGAGAATAATAAACACAGAAAATCGCCGGCCGCTCACTGTCCTCCCTGGAAGTCCACGCCAGCGCCCACTACATCAGCAGAGACACTAACATAATGAAGGACTGCACACATCCTGGTCACCACCTGTTTGAACTGTGGCCGTCTGGCAGCCGTTGCAGGACTGTCAAAACACGTAGTTCCTCACAGACAGTTTCTTCCTCGAGGCCATTAGCAAATAAGTAACGTCCTTTGTATTTATCACTCATGCTCTGTTTTATATGTATGTGTGTGGATATACACGGTTTCACATAAAGTTGGAAGACATTTATTTCAGACACATTCCTCTTTGGAGCTGCTGTTTATTGCAAACGGAAAATCTAAGATGAAAGACTTGGACATAGTGTCTGTCTTGTAAGTGTACTGCAAGAACACATCCGTGCAGTGTTTGCAACTAAAATCGAGACAAAGTTTCCCTTTACATCCATTCCACATATTACTGCAGCCAACTGAAGAGGTGACAGGTGTGTGTGTCCTTGGTTTTTTAAAGCTCCATTTAAGCTCCGTTCTTACCACAGTCTCTCTGCAAGCTAGGACTTCACACACCCACACACATCTTTAAAGGGGACATATTATAGAAATATCACTTTCTGAAGGCTCTTTAACATATATTTGGTGTGTGTCTTGCCTTCTGGCCCCAAAATGTGAAAACTGACAAAATAATCTGTAATTTGCAGACTTCCCAGGTTGATATCAATTTGGTTATACAAGCTGTTCCCTCAGTTGTCTGACAATGATGTCATTAGTTTTTGAATTTGCATAATACCACCCTTACCTGTGAGTACCGGTACAGGTAGAAGGGCGCAGCTAACAGTGGTTCACTGGCATTTAAAGGGACAGGCACTGAAACCAGCTGTTCTGAACAGGGCTGTTTAGAATGGATGAAAAGAGCTGTGATGTTTGATCCTTGGGGTATTTTGACCGAAGCATGTCACACATGTCTTTAAGACATCTGGGAAATATTTTAATTTGTGGAAAAGGGGCAGAATATGTCTCCTTTAATATAAATTTAACTTGTCTATTTAAGGTGTGGAAGTCATGTTTACATCTGTAGTCCAGGGAAAGTGTGGAGGTTTTTAAGAAATTGTCAGACAGCTTATTTTCCACCACCACTTGAGATGTAGGTGGTAAAATGTTTAAGAAGCCCCACATCTGGAGAGTAAATGACACTGTGTGGAATCTCACTTTTCACAAATTTCCCTCACAGAGCTAAAAAAAAAAATAAAAGTTCCAAATTAAACATAAAGCAAGATGACACAGGGACGTTAACACTCTGTTCCATCTGTCTCTTTGAAGGAACTCTGGTGCAGACACCCACCCATATTTCTACCCACCCCCAGACACACTGGGACTCCGAGATATGCACTTCAATTCAATTAAGAGCAAATTAAAATAAAACAATCTGAGGAAATGAGATTTTTCTGCCTGGGGTCTTTGCAATGGCCTCCAAGGCGAACCATGCAGTGAGGACCAAGCTCTGGGAGCGAGCTGCATACCAGGCCCCTGTAATGTCTCCTTTGTCACCACCTGGGTCTCTGTCTAATTAATAATGTGTGTATTCAGGGAATGAACAGGGGGAGGGAGGCAGAGAATTAATAGCTTGTGTACTTTGGGATTGACAGAAAAGATGGAGGAAGGAGAAGAAGGAGAGAGAAAACGTCCTTTTTTAGACATGTCTGATGTTTGTCACCATAATTATGTGAAAACGTGTGCAATTATATGTTGACATTTAACTTTCCCCCCCCTTGCATCTGTTTTTATCTCTCTTCTTCATGTGCATTAAATGTCAGCTGAAAAGAGCCAGCCAGACAGAATAATGACCTGACCTTTTCCCCTCTTTATTGTACCTTCCTTTTCAACTTTTGCACATCCATTCGGACTGAAGTGCACATACTTATGCAACACAAATGATTGTAGAAACACATTCACTCAGACTGAATGTAGACAGCCTAGAGGACAAAATTTTGTCCTTGGAAGTGCAGGTCATTCTTCTCTTTTATGAAGACACTCTTGGGCTAAACCAAATAAGAGGAAATTTCATATTTTCAAGCTCAGGTCCATATAAATCGATTTGGGACAGAACACTTGGGTTTTGGAGGCACAAGCCTGAAACTAAAGAGGCAGAAAAATCACTTTTGGTCAAACACAGAGAGATGGATGGGGACAGATTGCTGTCTGTTTTTTTTTTTTTTTTGGTTGTTGTAGTTGTCTGTATCACGCCGGTATATATTTGTTGGATGTCTGACAACAGAGCCTAACACCTCTCTATTCCTGTGGGATGGTAAATTCCCCAAAACATAGTCTGTTTCTGAACTGCATTGAACTGTAATTAAGTGTTGATGCTCCTAAAGGAGTCATGGTCCTGATTCAGCCAGTATTCATACAGATTCATCTATTTAAAGCAACACTATGTAGTTTCCGAACACGGATAGTCTAAATATTGGAGCGGTGTTGTAGAATTCTACAACTCCTCACCAAATCGCACTCTCCTAGTCTGCGTTACTGGGGGTGTTCCCTCAGATTTTGTTCAACATCAAGCTCAAGCCAGGTCTCCCTGCTCCTCTCACCTGCACACGAGCGCCCTGTGCTGTGATGTGCAGCCAGCCAACCACTCCAGAGCTCTGGCGACACACATAACTCTGACTGGGTTCGTGTTCGATCACTTTCTCGCTTCTTGTTCTTCGCCTCCTCCGACAAAACCCTCTTTTTTTTTTCTTCAGCACCAGCTCCACTGGTTGATGGACAGGTCATTTTACTCTCAGCACTGTTTTGATTCTTTTTGAAAAGTTGATAGTGGTGTCATCAGGGGAGCAGTCTGTTTCTTATTGAAGAAAAGTAGCACTGACCTGTGTAATTTTGTGCCAATATAATTTCAGATATTATCAGTTTAGTCCATTAATCTCAAGAGTCTGAACTGCATTGGATGTACCTAAAATCTTGGCGTAGACACAAAGTGGAAGACTGTTATTAGCTGAGGTAAGGAGCGTGTCCTTTTTGGAGGCCGTGCACCTTTGCTCTTTGCAGATGATGTGGCTTTGATGGCTTTGTCAGAGTGTGACCTCCATTGCTCCAGTGTAGATGGGTGGAAGAGAGGCACCATGAGGGGTTCCTCCAATATGATGGAGTGTTTTGTTGGAAGTCAATTATAAGTTGGACAAAAATAATATCTCAACTGAGGAAGAATGTGCAGGTCGGATGATGAGAAGGTTACGTCACAGCAGAGCGGTGCAGCAGAAGCATGCTGGACCCATAACCCAGAGGTCGAGGTCCTCAGCTACTCCTGAGAACCTTCCCTTGCCCCTCTGTGACTTGTAACAGAAGCTTGAACTTTGCTCTCATATTGTGACTCTCTCCTAACCTAGTGGGTTGCTCTGTCTTAGCTCCAGAGTCAGAGTCTCCCAAATCACCTATGAAAAGTGGTCTAATAGCCATTGTTTCTCTTAGTAGCTTTCCTTGCATATGACTTCAAACGATTTTATCACATTTCCTGCATCTTTTGTTGCATGCAGCTCCCCCCCTGCAATTAAGCAAAAAAGCAAACACCTTGATAAAATGAAGAGAGGAGATTATAAACAGAAATTGACATGTGGTGTTAAACTTATGGGCTATACTAACCTCGTTGATGTTGTTTATTAATAAACTTGAGCGCAGTCCAGCGGATTGAGACACTTGAGGAAGTTTACAAAGTAACGGTAGCCGGTAGATTATTATTGTACATCTGCTCCAACCTGATTATGAAGTAGTGGTGGGCCACCACAACTAAATGTATATAGCGGAAAACCCTGGGAGAGATGCAAGAACTCAAACAGTGTTCTTAAGACTGAATACATGCTGCTCTGATATTGAAAAATGTTAAACTATAAAATCCATGACTGAACTGTGCTTTATGTTTTCTCTTGTTCCTACTTTTACTTGACGTAGGCCTTATTGATCTTCAAGTGTTGAAAACCAGAGGTCTGACATCCTCATTGGGCAGAGCGGCCCAGATGAAGTGTTTTGTTCCGTAACCCACACAGCTGGACAACGTTAACATTTCATCTGGGTAAGAGTGTACAGGTCAGGTGATGAGACAGGTACATGAGAGCAGAGTGGCGCAGTGGAAGCGTGCTGGGCCCATAACCCAGAGGTCGATGGATCGAAACCATCCTCTGCTAGTCTGGTGATCCTTCCCATGTGACTCTGTGACATGCAGACTTGACTGGTCTGCCTCTTTCATGTAGTCACTCTCCTTGTCTGTCAGAATCAGGTTGCTTGTTCTCACTTGTTTTGGACCCTGTCAGAGCATCCATGAAACCTGGTGTCACTGCCATTGTTTTTCAGTTCTCAGTAGCTTTCTTTTGCAAACAACTTTAAACTAATTCATCTCATTTCCTGCATCTTCTGTTGCATGCAGGGCAGGGTTTGTGTTTTTGTGTCATCTGCTGCACGGTTGTTAGGTCTCAACTCACCCTGCTTTGGGTGG
>OMNW01031610.1:0-16649 GCA_900303245.1 Selene dorsalis
GCCCAATTCCCTCCCGCCTCTTAGGCCCTGAACTCTGACTGACTTAATCTTAGTTTGGTGAGATATACAATAATGAGTCCAGTTTACAATACTTGTAGCTACTACCACAGGGAGTACGAAGCTCAGACCTGCAAGCCTAGCATGCTAGCACAGGAACAGTAGGCTGGACACTGATAATTCTCATGAATGTCAGGACAAATGGTCTCTGGCCATCCAAAGTTACTACAGCTGACTGGATACACTGGTGAAGTTGACTCTCACTCTGGTGGTCCTGAGGACATCACACACATTGAGATGATGTGCTGTACACATGATCTCTGCCCCGTAGCTGCTGATAGTGGAGCTGTGCTTTCTTTTAAGATGCATCTTACATATGAGCCTTATCTGACAGAGAGGCCAGGTGAGGAGAGCAAATTATAAAGACAGTAGATAGGTAGCTTAGATTCAACGGCATGTTTAATGAGTCTGTTGGTCAAGTGTAAGGAAAACAGAAGAACACCTCCTTAAAGCTGTTCACTTGTCATAAGATCACCTCAGACATATAGTGTACCAGGATGTACACTATATGTACCAGGATTGAACAGGCCTTTATGTGGTTACTACTGTACTTAGTACTGTAATGACAGTGGGGGGCAGCAGAGAGCAAAAAGTGTGTGTATCCTAGAAATACACACAGAATAAGTTTTTCCGCACATTTTTCCCATATTGGCATCTTTCTGACAACCACTCTGAAACTTGGAGAAATGCATAAAAACAGCATCTAGAAGCCATTTCAATGAAAATATGGTGAGGACTTGCCTACATGTCCTCACTTTACAAAATGGTCCTCACTCCAAAGGTTTAAAATTCACACTTGCCCTCACAATGATAGAAGTACAAACACACACTCACCCACACACACACAAGGCTAACCGTTTGTATTTGAGCAGTTAATCATTGGCTGAGCCCTGTTTTCAACTGACGTGATGGAAGAGGAGACACTGACATGTGATGCAATGAAGTTGATGGACAAATCAGTGTTAGAAACGTTTTTGTGTGTTTTCTCACCGTGTCTGAAAGTTGAGGCTTCAGGTCCAGCTTGAGGAAGCGGAATGCCAAAACTGGAACTATGCATATTGCTGTTGCCAGTGCAATAGTTAACCACACGACTGGTTGCAACAATGTGCTCTGGGCACTACCTGTAGTGACAAACATACACATGGCCACACACATATGGATAAATGAATTTTAGGATTTGAAAGGATCATGAAAACACTGTATAGACACATGAATATTAGACATCTTCACTTCACGTTCTGACTGGTGGAGTGAAATGATTTCAGGTGATGATTACAGCAAACATCAAATCCTGATTTGAGTGTGCATGAATATTGTGTATCTACACATTTTTTGTCGTTAGGAGGGGCTGGGCAGGTAATGCAGCCTGAGCAATATATTCATGTGTTGATAGTATCAAAGAACATAGGCTTATTACATGTGTAAGACATTTTTTGTTATGTGTACCAGATTTTTCCTGCTCCAGTCTTAATATACTTTTGCTACATTTGCTTTACATTTATTTTAAATTTAATTTTTTTTGTTATTCATAATTATTATAAATATATTAGAAATATTGGGTAATACATCATTATTCCTTTAATACCTGCTCCCACAAAAATACAGTATTGTGTGAACTGACCTACAAAGTGGAACTGACTGGGAAAGATCCTGAAGAGGGTCTGACTGTTCAGGGCAAACATGATGGTGAAATAGGAGGCCACAGAGCCCCACACAAACACATGGTTGATGATTGTCCAGAAGCCTGTGTCAAGAGCGATCTACACACAGAAGCACATGCAGAAACAACAGCTCAAGTGCACAGTAAGTACACAAGGATGGGACACACAGTAGTTAAATAGAGAGGTTGCCAGCTGTAAGGAAAATCAACACTACTCTGGGCTCACCTGTACGCTGACCACAATGACCAGGGCTGTCGCCGTGGTGACAGCAAAGGTCTGGTAGTCGGCAAGGGGCACGCCGTTGCTCTGAGTGGCATCAGACAGAACAGCGTAGGGGACAAAAAACAGCACCACTGATGTGTAGATGCCCTGGGCGATGCAGATGAAGAACTCTTTCTTGTTGAAGAGGAGGTTGAGCTGCCCAGGCTCATATAGCTTAGGATACTCCAGACTCCTCTGGTCGGGAACGTCCTACCATAAGACACAAAGAGAGGGACTACACTGATGAAAACAGGCCGACCTTACTGTGATGTGGTCATAACTACATAAACTACCTGGAGTTGTACTTTCATGTAAAATGATTCCTTGTAGTTTACATTTAAAAAGCATCTACAGCTATGCTAGCAGCTCTGAGCTAAATTGCAGATGTTTAACAGGTATAGTGTTTAGCTACCATGTTCACCGCCTTTAGCACATTCGCAAACTGACATTTGCAAATTAGCATTAAACACAGAGTACAGCTGAGGATGCAAGGATTGTCATTACTTTGCAGGTATTTGAATGAAAAGGGGTCATCCTGAGGGGATCATGAATATTTGTACAAATAACCAAAACTAATACAAAACATGTGAACCATGTTACGGTGCTAGATGGAGAGTCAAGGGATCAGTTTATCAATTTATTCAATAATTGCTGTGGCCGGTGGCTGGACCGAAGCTGTGGACTGTTTAAGCAGAGCTACACCACCAGCATAGCTAAAATATGGCTCACCTTACTTCACTCTTCCTGGTGTCATGGCTAATAGCAATTAAAACAGTGGCAGATAATTCATCAACATTCATGAGGTTCTTGTGTTCAAGAGTTCAGCATATACAATGTTCATGAAATCTCAATACACAGTAACAGTTGGAACAGACCTGGTCAAATATCCCCATGGCCAGCACAGGGAGGGAGGTGTAGACAATGTTGTAGAGTGTGATAAAGTACTGATCGTACACAGTCTACAAGAGAGAAGAGACAGACACATAAACACACACACTGTTAAAATGAGGACTGTTCGTGGGTAACCACTGTTCTTGTCCCCATGACCTTTAACTCTCTCACCTGAGCAGAGAAGCCACAAAAGAAGCCGAACCAGAAGTGCACCATGGTGAAGGCAAAGTTCTTGTAGAAGAAGTAGCAGAGGAAACGGCACATGCGCAGGTAGGACCAGCGGCCATGGACCAGCAAGAGGCGCTGAAGGAAGCGGAACTGGGAGAAGGAATAGTCACTGGCAAGCACGGCCTGGATCCCCTCCTGACCTGAGATACCAACTCCAATATGAGCGCCTGGAGGAGGGGAGAAGGGTGACAGACAAGAGACAGAGAGGGAAAGGAACCTGAGTCACATAATGATGTCTGAAAACTGGACTTATTTGGCTTTATTAAAGGGTTTATTGATATGGAACTTAGTTCATACATATCTTAAGAAGAAGTAATTCTTAAAGGGGTTGTAACAAGTCTCCATCAAGTCTTACTAAGTTGTTCATATGAGGATTTTAGTCCCCAAGTTGTTCTTATTAATGGCTTGTAAATGATCTCTAAATAATTAGTTAAGGGTTTAATATATCTAATCAGCAATCCCAACTAAACCCCTTATCAAGTAGGCAAGCCTGATTAAACCTTGGTGCAGATGCAACAAAGTAAATGTTTTGATTGTAAGACGACAAATTGCAGGAGGATATGAACCAACCCCGCCCATCACCGCTGCAATGATTGCATTTCTGTTTTGTACTTTGTGTAGACGTGATGTACATATTCAGACTACCATGGAAGGTGATGCAACAATTACAAAACACAAACTATTGCAAACAGTAAGAAAACATGGGGTTGTTGTTGGGTTGACCTAGAAACATTGATTTACCTCCCTTTAATCCCATTAATCAGTGTAAGGTTGGAAAAACAGTGTTGTTCAACGTGTTGACTGACAAAATCACCTCATTCCAGCTCTTGTTAGAAGAATACTTTAAGTGAAATATTCGAACACAAGATTCAACGATAACGTGACTATTCTGGATGTCTTCATAGTTGTACCTGAATTTCCTCAAAGTTCAGCTCTGCTGGTTTGGAAACGTTGGGATTTCACAAAGTTCTGCGGCTTTGATCAGTGTTTGTCTGCACAGCATGGGTTTGTCATGACTGACAAACCTGAATGTTGGTTAGGTTTAAAAGGGCACCAGTTCTTGACTTGATGATGACATTGCTCCCACTGCAACACACATTTCCACACAGTCTCCCATCCATTACCATACTTCTGCTGAGAATTTCTACTGTCAGCCACATGGCAAAACCCTACTTCTCTCTTTCCTCTTTGTCTCAACAATAATCCAGTTACACTTCCTCCTTTCTTCTCTGTCATCCTCCATATACTGATGATCCTCAGGCCATAACTCACTTTTGATCATGCTAACGTCGTTAGCGCCATCTCCTATAGCCAGAGTGACGGCCTTCTTGTGTTTCTTGATGAGCTCCACCACCTGAGCTTTTTGCAGCGGGGTGACTCTGCAGCAGATCACTGCTTTGCATGCACATGCTGTCGATAAGAACTCTGTCTCCATGTCTGCTTCAAGAGCATGAGCCTATCAGAGAACAAGAAAGAGAGGTTTGAGGATTTTAATGGTAAATGTGCAGTAAGGTGTCAGGTGTGTGTGTGTGTGTGTGTGTTGTTATTCATACCAAACTATGACCGTTGATAACGAGGGCAAACTCTCCAGAGATGTTCTCCATGAGGTTGGAGGGAGGTGGAGGAGGAGTAGGGCACTGGATCTGTTTCCTTGCTCCTCCTTCTTCTCCTTCTCCTCCTTGTCCTTCTCTGAGCCCATTACCCATGAAACATGCCTCTCCATATCCCTCCATCCCTGCCTCCTTCCCTCCATCTCTGGTTCTTGACAGCTCAATCATCCTTTCCCTTGCCCTCCTGCGGAGGAAGACACACTCCACATCAGCAGGGCCACAAAGACAGCACTAAAACACAGCAGACTATAGGCAGGGAGGAGACTAAGCGTGGTGAGTTTTGCCCTGATCCTTATTATTGTGGATGTGTCAGTTCCTATAGATGACCTCTATCTATCAGGTGTTCGGCAGCACCTGAAGCACTGCATTAAGATGCATTAAGATATTTCAAGATATATTGTTTACGTACACGCCACGGCTACTTCCAAACAACTTTCCTTGCAATTGCCAGTAAAGTTAACAGAGCTCAACTCAACTCAACACTTTTGCAATTGGCACAAGTTCTGGGAACTCTTGTATGCAATCTTTAGATCATGCAAACATTTGAGAACCACATATTAGGAAAATACAGTGTGTGCTCACGCATGACATATGTACGTGATGAGGCAGGTGAGAAATAGTGTTTGTATACTTGTAAGCTGGTTTTTGGTTTGAGGTGGTGACATTGTTCAGTGACTCCCACACCCACTTAATCCAATCATGCGTACACTTCTTCATTTCTTTTCAAGCCAAAACCTGTCTCTACTTGATGCTACTTGACTTCACAGTACAGATACTTCAGTGGACATGCAGCCTGACCTGAGCTCCTGCCGTACACTCTGGACAGTGTGGCCGCTGATGATGAACACCTCGGTCATGTCGTCTGTCAGCATCTTGCAAGAGTAACCTATGTTGACAGCCGTCTCTACGTGTGCGAGAAAGTGAGGAAGAATTTTAGTCAGACATATAAATACCTCATAGACTCAAGGCTAAAAACAATGAAGTGAAACTCTCCCTTGTAATGTGACAGACAACACAGTATAATGGAGCTGAGTTTGATTGCCGAATTGAAAGTGGGAATTACAATTTCACATTTTACTTTCACTGAAAAAAATTAATAAATAAAAATGATGATGATGGTGTGATTTGTACCAAACAAGCCCAGTGCACCTTTAACATAGGGCTGAGCAGTTAACATACTATCCTAGTCTAGCATAATCTGGAAGGTAAAAAAAGGAAAAGAAAGAGTTTTAGCTCATTCACTGTTCATCGCCTTCGGCTGCCTACAAGCTCTTTGCGTTGGTCTACGTGCTCCTGTGGCCACAGATATCTATAATTATGTTGTGGCTGCTGTCCTGCTGACCCAGCACATCCCGCCAGAACTGAAACACTACTGTCGTGCTGACAGCCTGCAGTTCCCCGATGGTGATTTACCCCTGGTCTGTGTCATCACCAACATAAACCAACCATATTCTTCTGTCTTGGGAACCTGAGTTTGATCGGTTTCTCAAACAGTAACAGTTCAGAGGTCATTTACAGGAGACATTACTATCTCTTCTTTTAGCTCTAGCTATTTTCTAGCTCTTGTCTGGGGAGCTTGCAGGTTCACCTAGTTTTATATTAAACCCCCACTTTCTGACGTACAAACTACAGTGTCACCACCACACCACGAAGATGCAACTCTTCATGTTTTTAAACTTTTGCAGTATGCAAACTGCTAGTCAGAGTCATTGTGAAAATGTGTGTGTGTGTGTGTGTGTCTCACCCTGCTTATCTCCGGTGAGAACCCAGATTTTAATATTGGCAAGAGAGAGGATGGCGATGGTCTCTGGTACACCCTCTTGCAGTTTGTCCTCAATAGCTGTGGCACCCAGGAGCTGGACAAGCAGCAAAACAGAGAGGAATGAATTCCAGCACCACATAAGCAGAACATTTCAGAAAGTGATTTGAATGAAATAGCTTGAATAATGCTACTGCTATTCATTCTCAATTCTTAACTGATAGTCAATTATATAATGCCTTATAACATAATGAGCTGACAAGGTTGTTCAGCT
This sequence comes from Selene dorsalis, assembly GCA_900303245.1. Classification (NCBI taxonomy): domain Eukaryota; kingdom Metazoa; phylum Chordata; class Actinopteri; order Carangiformes; family Carangidae; genus Selene; species Selene dorsalis. The sequence continues at coordinate 6,742 of OMNW01031610.1, forward strand.
AGAATAATAATAAAAAAAAGGAAATTCCTCTCAAAATTTGTCCAAGTTCCCGTTTTTATTTTGACTGGGGAAAGTACTAAATCCAACAGGAAAGAAATCATTAAATACTTCCCTCAGAGAAAATGGAAGTTGGTTCACCACTAAAAGAACACCCCTTAAATATATATAAACCTCATTGACATGCAAACCCCCAGCCCAAGTCACGGACCATCATGTCTTGCTCAATCTCCTCGTAAGCGGCTGCCAGTCGGTCCTCTCTGTAGTCAGTGGCCTTGTCAGCGCAGCGGTGGCTCTCTGACCACGCCTCCCACTCATCCTCTGACAGGTCCCTGTAGGCCAGGGCCAGGGTCCGTAGCCCATCTGCTGCATATTCCTGATGTGCAAACACAAACATAACAACATACACATGGTCTGACACAAAGAAGCACATGGTTGTGGGCCAAAACAATGTCTGTGTCTGTCTCATGTCATGGTGATGCACATCAGAAGAGAGTAGATGCAAATACATTGTTACAGCTGCTTTGGAGTGTGCGGACACTAGATGGCAGTGCACCTCCATCTGTGAGTTGGAGTGCTTGTTTGTCCACTCACATTGAGGTGGTCTGAGGTGATATTCATCAGTTCCTGGTTACATGGGTGGAGTCTCTCGAGCAGCACGGTGTCAGCTCCTTTACAGTACAGACGGATCCTGCCCTCTGGGTTACGCACTGAGAATGAAAAACAGAGCGTTATGAGAAAATAACCATCACCAAAATATCACTCCCACATACAGTAACTGACGCAAGACTGTCTGTCTCTACATTGTGCTGCTGTGTGTGTGTGTGTGTGTGTGTGTGTGTGCTAGATCAAAAGTTGTTCCTAAGGCATGAGTGATTAATGTTATCTGTTATTTCTGGGCAGTTTTCCAGCACCTAAGAAACAGAGAAATCACAGGAACAGAGAAATCTAACAGATGAGTAAAATGTAAAAACCTCTAATAGCTAATCTTCTGTCTTATCTTCTGCTAATCTTCTTGTAATTTAAACTAATAATTGGAAATTAATCATTAAAAGCTGTACATCCAGTGTAAGTGTCTAAATTATAATGGTGTGAATAACCAAGAATGCAAAAATGGGGAAAACTTCTGGACAAATTTGAGTCACTGTGGTGTTGGAGATTAAACACTTGGGATAGTCACCATAGATACAAGTTATATTTTAATCTACAGTAGTTTTGTTTTGCCTGCATGCACACAAAAAATATTGTGCTCCTGACTGCGTGAAGTTACCAACCACAGCAAGTTTTAAAACTGCATATTGCAAATGTTGCATATTTTGCTTTGTTTTTTAAATAAAGTTCCATCCTCAGTGGTATCTGAATGATTCATAACATGATTTTCTACCAACATTCATTTTGAAAATTGCAAAAACCAGCGCACCTATGACAGACATCCTCTTGCGTATGTTGTTAAAGTCCAGGATGGCGAGCAGAGTGTAGGTCACAGGTCGTCCCATCTCTGTTGTGGTGATCGTCGCAGGCGTTCGGGAGCGAAACACAAAACCGAAGTTTCGAGCTGCCGTCACTAAAGCACCCTCATCTGGAGACTGAGCCTTGTAAACCAGCTCTCCTGGGTAGATGGATAGAATAATAAAAAAAATAAAGGACAATAAGTAAAGGACAAGTGTGTGTTGGTGCCATTGTCTTGAAAGATGAACCTCTCCCCTCGTGCTTCTCACCCTCACTCTTCTCCTCACTCATGACAGTGTGGCAGAGGGAGAGCAGGCGGAAAAACTCGTGAGTGTGAGCGTCTCCCACTTTCACTGATTCCAGCAGTGTGTCATCATAGAAACAGAAATCTGGGTCCGCCAGGGGGTTGAAGGGAGTGAAGTCCAGTCTCTGAAGATAAATGGAGAGACATGGACTCTGATAGTAGGCTACACCATAAACTAGGAGTACATAATGCACATGTTGATGTTAAGCAAAGAGTAGGTTGTTTTAGGTTACTTACCTTTGGCTGAGCTCCAGGTGGGTCTGTTACTTCACCTGACAGCAAAGCAAACAAAACAAAGATGTTTAAGACATTGCTGTGTATTTCTAGCCAATTCCCTATGCATATAATTTCCTAAAGAAATGTCTGGTAACAAGGTTTTAATAACAGTAATATTACAAGAACATATGGAGATAGAATTAGTTGCTAAAGTTATTAAATACCTGCTAATTCTATTCATTTTTTCAGTGAAAAATAAGAATGTTAGCACTTGGTACGTGGAAAAGGAGTTCATTAACAAACATCAGTATCCATCTCAGTTTCCTATGGGACCTGTAAAACACAGTGTTACATGCATTGCTTGTATACTGTGTGTGCACAGTGATTCAAAACAAGCGTATGTGTGTGCTTACCATACGTCTGTCCATTAATAGAGCACTTGTTGAAACTCATGATGTTCTGAGTTAGAGTGCCAGTCTTGTCACTGAAGATATATTCAACCTAAAAAAAATTCAAATGGTAACAGTAAGCTTAAAGTTACAACAACGTCACTGTACAATACGTCTTAAACAGAAACACTGTATGCAGTGAAACATTGTTTAGCACAATCTATGAAACCTCCTAATCTCTGAATTTAGACTTCTCTCAGTCTGCAGGTGCTTTTCATTTGTGAAGCTTTTTTTTTAACTAATGCAAATGGAAAAGTGATTCACAAAGCTCTAGCAGTCCCTCCAAAAGATGGTCTCATAAGTCCAAAAAGTAAGGTAAAAGCTGACATACATGAAATCATCATTATCACACAAACAGATTGTATTTGTTGTCCGAGTGTGGATGCCCACCCACCTGCCCCAGCTCCTCGTTCAGAGTGGTGGTCCTGGCCTCAGCTGCTGTGTTACACTGTGAGCAGAACATCTGCTGGTCCCAGTTGATGAAGTAGCTATGACCCAGCCTGATCACCTCCACACTGATACGCAAACAGGAGAGAGAAAGAGACAGAGTTTCAAAGCCAGTGGTGTTATGTCTTCATCGTTTGTCAAATACCGTTTTTCCCAGCCGTTGACCTCTCCTCACCTGACATACAGAGAGATAGGCACCACGGTGTTGAGAATGATGACGTAAGACCAGAAAGAGAGAAAGGCGTTGAACAGAAAGTTGTCCACAGGGGGGTTCCAGGGCAGGTAGCTCTGAAACAAGGACCCCACCTCTCTCTCCCATACTGCATTGCCAACAGCCAAGATCACACCCATACACACTAGGAAGCCGAAGATCTGATGGAGACACACAGATGGAGGAACAATGACATAGGGAGCAAGAGTAGGGTGTCAACATGTACAATCAGATATCTTACAATTGGATCTCTGGTCAGTTGAGCCAAAATTGTGGTAGAATATAATATTGGAGGGATACATGAAACTAAATTTAAGCCACTGAGATCATTTCTTAAAATAGTTATGAGCCATGAAAGCAAGAGGTTTGGGGTGTCCTACCCACAGGACCAGAGTGTTCATCAGACGGTCGATGCTTGTGCGCTTAAACTTAGTGCGACCGCTGTTCTGCATTAGCTTTGTGTCTGGGCCTGCGATAAGAACAAGGGAAAGTTAGATCTGACAAATGCATCTCACACATAGTAATGCAAATGTGAATAAATGCAGACACACCAACCTGCGAAGATGACCAGGCCGTAGCAGGCCTCAGTGTTGCGGAGGACACATCCTCGTAGCAGCATATTCTGGTTTGTGAGGGTGTATTTCTTGTCTCTCCAATACAGAGTGCCGCAGAAACGATCCAGCTTGTTGTTAGGGGGCTCACACACTACCTCGCCTTCACACACAGACGAGGACAGGCGTATAAAATACACACAAAAATATAAATGGATATCAGGGATAATATCAGACAAGTCCACAAAATCCAATCCTTGCTGTGCGACGTAGTTTTGAATAAATCAGCCTCATGACATCATGACATTGTCACCCACGCACAAAGGTTGCCACACACACACCTTTTGTAAGCTGATACAAGGCAAAGTGTGGGTTGATTTGCTGAAGTAAAGCATTTTTTCTGAGCAGGAGTGTGTGCCTGTGTGTGTGTGTGGGTGCGCTGTGCTGACACGAAAGTCTTTCGTTTGTCGCGCTGGTGGGCGGGTGATGCTGGCAGGGGAGGGCAGAAAATGTCAAACACACGGCTCAGACCTACACCGCAGATCTTTAAGTTGTTGTGAAAGGAAGATAAACCCGACGAGAAACCAAGAAAAGAACATGGCATTGTTTTCAAATCTCACCATCAAATGAAGCTAAGTTGTTGGGGTCTCCAAGTTCAGATGTCACTGAGACAGACTGACGCACCTTCATATTGGTCTCTCTGCAACACAACATGGCACACAGAGGTTTAGGTGTAGTGTCCCGTTGCTCCTGCAGATTTTCAGGTGCTATGAGTGGATGGTGAGATGCGGTGTGTTTACTGACCCGTCCAGCTCAGCCGTCTCAATGTAACAGAGCCCGTGAGGTTCGCTGCTGGACAACAGGAGCAGGTCAGCCTGAAAATAGATATGATAGCTGAGGTTAGCATCCACAGCACAGCTCTGACAGTGCAGGAACAGATTTAGAAAAGCTCTGGTGATAGTGATGGTAGTTGGATCAGGTAGTTTGCTACAGTAGATCATGACCTCCTTCATGTCATCCTATAACTTGGTCCATAATACCATATAATGTATAAATAGCAGATATGACATGCTGATCTACAATGATTAGAGAAGCCAGTCTTAATTAAAATGTGTGTGTGTGTGTGTGTGTGTGTGTGTGTTGGAAACTTACTGCCACAAACTGGTTGTCCTCCAGTTTAATGATATCGCCCACTCGAACATTCATCCACTTTTCATTCTGAAGACTGCAACAGCAAAACCAAGAGATAAAATTACTCCCACTTCAGAAGTGTTGTAATGAATTAAAACTTAATTAAACCTGAGAAGTGGATTTTACAGTAAAGGGAATGAAACCGCAAACTCACGAGCCACGGATGAGGACCTGAGACTGACGGTTGTTCACTTGGTTGTCGCTCTTGTGACGAAACTGCAAAAAACAAAGATCACCACGATCTTTTTAGGAGATGAGTTGAGCTCTCTCTGACAGAAGCCACTTGTTTTGTATGCCAATTCAAAATACAGTCTGCTAGACATAATCAGGAATACTTGTACTGTATTTGACTGCAACGTAGTGTGTGAAGTAGCTCACATAGTCGTCGGTGGCATCCTTCACTGCAGTGATGCTCAGCACCAGAGCTAAAGGCACGATGGTTGTGAACCAGGAGAGGGAGGAGATCTGAGGTATCAACTGGACAGAGACAGAGGTTGTTGCTCAGATAAGGCTGTGTGATACAGAAACAAACAGCACACCAAGCACACCCATGGCCCTGTGTCAACCTGTCCACCTGACAGCTCAGCAGTCAATGCACAACACACAATGCTGGCTATAGAGCATGACGTATATTTGGGTGCTTTGTTTAACTAGGCATTTGAAAATTCCCCATTGTAGGACTAATAAAGGAATATCTTATCTGATTTTAATATCTTCTTTATTTACTGATAAATAAATAGGTTCCATAGAGTGTAGGAGAGAAAGTCTGTTTTTAGTTCAGCGACCATGTAATTTAATATAGATGTGATGTGTTTAAAGAGGACTTAATCATGAAGCAAAGTAGAGGACAAACTGTAATGACCTGACTACCTGCTACTGGAGATATCAAAGACTTGCTAATTGGTGGACCAACAGTGCCCAACCCCACAGTCATATAGACTAATGGCAGTGGTGACACCTAAACCGTTCTGTCACTCAGCGTAGCGATGAGACTTTCACTCGCTGGCCTGTCAGACTGTTGCCAACCAGTCAAATTCACTCGACTGAGTTAAGTTATTAAAATAAAAATAAATACAATTGAATTTAATTAGTTAAATCGTATTAAATCAAACAAAAAAAATGAATTTTGTTGAATCTAAAATTATTAAAAGAAAATCACATTTACTCAGACAGTTTTTATCTTTGACTTTGAAGGAATTTAATAAAAATGGAGTGTATTTTACTCACATTGACCTTTAACCACCAGATTCTAATCAGTTCAACCAAATCTGAAGAAATTCCTTAAGACGTTTATACTTTTACACATATTCACTTTTTCTATTGGATGCAGAAAGCTGTGAAGTCGACCAATTCTACCTCTTATTAATAGCATCTTATTATACACTCCCACTGAACTGATTCTAAAGCAGTTATTTTGATCATAAATATCTCCTTACAAGAACAATTTTCCCTGTAAGAATTTATTTATATTACCTTCAAACATATTTGAATTTACATTTCTCAAGATCATTTTCATTCTCATACATTTCTGTTGTAAACCAATAAGCCTTCACCCTGTTAGACTCCATCTGCACATAAAGACACTGTTACACAGATCTTCTTCTCTTCCCTCTCCTCTGTCATGCCTAAAAGCCTCTTTTCCATCCCTCCTTCACCTCTTCTCCTCACCTGCAGGATAAGCAGGAAAAGGAAGTAGGTGTTTGCTACTTCCTGGAACTGCTCAAACAGGTTGACTGGCAGAAAGGTGATGATGTTGTACTTGGATGTCATGATGCAGTTACTCTAGATGATTGCAGGGAAAAAAGTAAAACAGTTAAAGTAAATTCTCTCAAAGTTTAAAATCATGTATCATGTTTTCTGACATATTTTTTGTAATATGTAGAGGAGAAAAAAGGACTCTCTCTCACCGCATACTGAAACTTTTCGTTGTACTCTCTGTCATTGGCTCTGACCCTCCTCTCCTCCTCTGCACAAACACAAAGATATGAAATGAGTCAATAAGGCTCATACAGTATGAAAAAGAAAGACACTGTCGAACTTTAAAAATGTCAATGTCATTAACATCCCCTGGAGGCCTGGCGAGAGAGAGAGAGACAGAGAGCGGAGGAGACAGACACAAGAAGAATAATCCACAATGTTTGTGCATTTATTCACGAATCAATAAAGCTGGAGTGTTTACCAGAGTTTATTTGATGTGTCAGACACAGTCATTCTGTGTGGCACACACACATGAACACACTGGGAGTAATGAGCAAACGGGTCCCCTCTGATCTGTAATTACCCGCTTACTGCATATCCACTATCTCTTAATGAGCGGATATGCAATCTGATGGGTAATGTAGAAGTGCGTGTGCATCTGTGTGAGTCAAAAGAAGCGATGGTACTCATTACAGGCAGACACAGAAGGAAGCCTGTTACACTAAATTACACTAACTTTGTCTGTCTTTCACCTCTCCCCCCCCTGACCCTGCTCTTTATCTTGTTGCTGTTTTCAGGTTTCTGTTTATGCTGATGCGTGGTAGATTTGGAGTTCCCCTCCTCTTCCTCCTCCTCCTTCTCCTCCTTGTCCTCCACCACCAGGCCTCTCTCCTCTAATATTGATGAGACTGCTTTTTAAATGAAATGACTGGCCTGTTTTGCACGAGGCTGTACACAAGCTCACATGCACGCACCCAGATATAAAATTCAAGGCCGGCACATATGATATTCAGAGAGGTTCTGTGGCTCTGAAACCATCAAATCCTCAACGTACTTTTCGACTGATCGCTGAAAGGCAGTGAGTTGCCACAGGAAGGGATATCGCACAACAGAAGCCATTACTGCAGAATCAAATGCTCGCACACAAAAAACAAAGACACTGTGGTTTCCTGTTTGTGAAACACTGTGAAGCCCGGTCTCAACTTGTACAGATCACACCTTGCATGTTTGTCTCAGATGTAAAGAGCTTCATCAAACAGCACAACAAACACACAAGGGTCACTTAAAAGAATTCCCTTTGCTGTCATGTTATAGATGCATTGGTTGAGGTATTATTCTGTTAAATGATGCTACAGAGCACATTTCCTGGACCATGCTGAAATATTTAGCAGGCTGCTACCATGTATTGTAGCTTAAATTAATCTGAGCTACAGCTAAGTGTATTTTGAAATGCACCACATGAGACTACAGCTCAGACTTGATGACATTTAATGTCCGGTCTGGTTTGTTTGACGGTGTATGTGCAGATCCTCCAAAGCCTATGCTGTTGAAACTCTTCCAGACGTCTCTCTGCTGTTCCCTTTTTGCTCTGGCACTTCTCCACTCTATCTGAAGGTCGTTGTGTTGTTTTCTCAGGCAGGTGTTCAACGGAGAGATCATTCTAACAGGCAGTGCCAAGGCTGCATTAACCCTCCATGAAAAGGTAAGCAGGGCAAGCACAGGGTCACCAAGGCTTCCCAGCATCTGACGTCAAGGAGCACGTGGGCGACAGCTGTCCCAGTTGCTCCTGTGCAAGCTGACCAACCCAACCTGAATAGGTGAGCATCTTTAGCAAACTGCCCATTAAGTGTTTAATGTCTTTGACAGCTTCAAGGGCATCTGAATCCCTGACGCAGACTAGCTGCCACACAGCAAGTCTGTATAAATCTATAAAGCTCCATTACTGAGAAACCTTGAGTTGCAGGCTTGCTCTGCTGCGAGCATAAGGTTTCCACAAACAACTGATACAGAAAGTAGTACATAAATATTGATTCAAAATGAAATACTTAATGTCGGACTATCTTACACAGAATGACTAACAGCAGCCTAATCCAAAAGCACTCGTTTTCTTCATCCAGCCCGTGTCTCTTTAACACTCTTCCCCTCATGCCTGGACGTGTGAGGGCACGTGCCACAGCTCTGAAGCTCCTTATGTCTCCATGAGACACACAGTTGCAGATTGAAGTCATAACAATAATGGGCAGAGAGCAGAGTCAGCCTGTGCTATGGGAAATATTACTGTCCTTGTCGTGACTGAACCTAAGTCCAGACCAGCCTGAGTGGAGAAGTGATCATCACTCACTGTGGCTGATTTAATTAGATAAAAGTGGGATAGCAGAAGCGCCTGCAGTCATGCGCATGCACACAGAAGTGCGTGCACACAAATAAGTGCGTGCACACACACCATGATCTAATTTGTTGGAAAATGATGCAAGTGACACAGTCACAGACTGATGAGCTGGAGGTCAAATGAAGGTGCACATCCAGTGTGATTTGTGATAGTTAAGCTAAGGAATAAGAACACAGACGAGGCTGTGTGGCGACAGCAGAGGCTGGCGCCTGAAAGATTGATCAGTGTCTAAGGCAGAACAGACAAGGACACCCTCACTTATTTTCCAAAAATTCAGATTCAGACAAAATCTTACATGCAAACCTGACTCATGTAAACACAAATTCAAATTCACAGCTGAAGTTGAGCAATGACAAATACCTGTTGGTACATAGGACTAAAAACAAAAACATGAGACTAAGCTACTGGTTGGCAGTGACAGAACAACAGCCACTGCAAGTTCCCTGTTGTGAGCTGATGTGTGAAGATGAAGTCTAATGTTGATCAGGGTCAGTCAACAGTGATGTGAACAGATAATATATATAGGCTATGCACATAAGAATAAATGGGGTGAGTGAGATGGAGCAGGTCTGAAACTTGGACTCAGGTGGGATGAGAGTGAGGGATGATTTATTTGAAAAATGCAGTTTGCCCAATCAACAACCCTGATGATGCAGAAACAGACCAACAGAAACATGTTGATGGTGAAGACAAAGTACAAAGCTCATGCGCAATGACTCCTTCCAACACCAACTCGTACCTGTCCTCTTCTTTTTCGTTTTGCCTCCATCAAGTCCCTTCTGCTTCTTTCTTTGCAGTGGGAGAACGAGGGGAAACCATTTCTCCGGGATTTCACTCAGCACTGTCATCTTGGCTTTTAAACTTTACCGGTCGCAGCCTGACTTGTCACTAAAGAGGCTCTGCGCTGCTTCAGAGACCGGTGACCGCCACATCTGACCGCCACATCTCCGCAAGGACGCGGGGATGAGCTCTGGTCCCCAACTTGAGTCAAGTTGGAATAACCGCG
>OMNW01031611.1:0-10158 GCA_900303245.1 Selene dorsalis
ACCCCATGAGCTGGGCTTCACCCCCCAAAACTCTCGCTGCCTCCGTGAAGAAGGGATTTATGATTCCTAGAAGGCAGAGTGACAGAGTGGTGTGCTGTAATGGTTTTACTTCTCGGGAGGTAGCAATGCTAAGCTATACACTCCCCTGCTTCCACATGGGAGGGTGAAAAGTAACAGCCCTGAGCAAGACAGCCATTCTTGTCTCCATACTGACCACAGCCATGATAGCAAATGACTGAAACAGAGCTTGGGAACAATCTGCAAGTAGACAGAAATGTGGGTTTAGTCTGAGAGTGAGAGTTAAGTTAAATTAATGGAGTAAATATAGTTTTGACAAAGTACTTTGGTCTCAGTAATGCTATGATGTATGTGGGCATAACTGTTGGTGTTCTCAATTGTGGGTTTGTGAGCAGAAACATGAGTCTTCAGTCACGCTAGCAGCTCTGTGAGACTATACTTACACAGCTGAAGGGTAACATCAGCATGCTTACATATTGATACACTGACAAACTGACTGACTGATGGACTAATATGAATGAAAAGCCCCAGCAAAGTTATTAAACTTCATCCCGATGTGAAGTTGAACCAGATTTCACAGTAATATTGCTAAAAACAAAATCTCTAATTATGATGATGTTACATTCATTACAGTTTTTCACAATTGTTAAAACACATTTTTTGAATCCTCCTGCCCTTTCCTCAGAATTGTAAACACAAACCTCTTTTCTCAAACTACACTCACAAAACCTCTTATCCTTTTTGCAAAATCAAACTATTGCCTCAAAATAGTTTTACCTGCACTCAAAACTGAACAATGTTGTCAGATCTTGCACTAATCGGTCAAAATAGAAACGCTGCTGGGCAGTCATTACACAGGACACGACAGTGTGATCAATTTTGAGTCATGCTTAACAGATAACAAATGTGTTTTATTTGTGTTGTATGTTTTGCTACTTGTTACCATTATGAGTCACAAGTGCATCACAGTGACAACTGTGTTTTATTGCATGAGAATATGCTTAGAGTTGTGCAAAAGGAATGGCTGAGATCTGCAAATAATGTTTTACTAGGTGAAGATAGTTTATGGTATTGTCAAAAAGAGGTTCGATTAAGTGAATGAGTTTAGACAACTGAGCAACTGATTCCCACAACAGGAATTAGTGTTTTAGCAATTCAGGAACTGTAATTTCACTCAGCTGGAACGGTCAAAAATTAAAACTCTACTGAGCACAACGTGTCTCATTTAGAGTGAAGAGGACTTGGTAGCACATTCATCAGCAGCAGCTGTTTCTTAACAGAAAGGCGCCTCGAGGCCCCCATCAAAAATTTATTCAAAGTGGTCAGGACATTGAGCCTGAGGTTGGCCAGCCAATATCTACTGTATGTAAAGGGAGTAGCTGATTCAGCATTTTCCATGTTTTAATGTGGCATGATAATTCTGGGAAGCTGTGATGAGGGGTACGGGAATTTTCAGAAAGGCGACCAGTGTTTCACATGTTGATTTTTCTTTGGTTGGAAAGAAAGTGGGACTAATATTTGACTCTTATTTTGAAAGCTGCTCCGTTCTCTTGCACTCATGCATGTGTATAAATAATCATGTCTGTGGTCAGCTCACCTGTAGAATGTTTTGCTTCAACATGTCCTATTGCCACAATACCTTTTTGTGTCCAATGTATACTTGACGGCCACATTATGATTTCCTATACAAGCTTCTTTTTTTTTTAACCTCAATTGCGGTTTCTCCATTCATTGATTATTCCATTTTCAAATTAGAAAATTTGGTGTTTGCGAGTATAAACGTGACAGGCCTAATTAAACCGCTAAAATGCGTGTAAGTATGTACCTTAGAGTTGGATGCTAAGAGATTTTAACAGAGCTTCATTATGTTATCATCAACATCAATTCCTCTCCTTCCTTATTTGTAGTTGACTCGTCAGAGGCTTGTAGACGCAGATGGGATCATCAACCCTGGGGCTTTCTACATCTACCTAACCGCCTGGGTCAGCAATGATCCTGTGGCGTACGCCGCCTCGCAGGCCAACATTCGCCCACACCCTCCTGAGTGGCTCCACGACCGTACTGACTCCATGCCCGAGACACGCCTCAGCAGTAAGTCAGCATGCCATAAGTTCACTAAATGTGTTAGAATTGCAAACAGGATTGCCTTAGAGTTTTTCTTTCACACAAGGAAGGAAATTTCAATAATAATGTTGTTAGCTTCAGCAAATGGAGCATTGCAGAAATTTGAAATGAAGTTCATACCTGTTTCATGATACATCTGAACAAATTGCATTTAGTAACTGCTAACTGAGACTTTAAGAGGCTTTGAGGCTCATTGGACTCAGTGCTCCATAAGGCGGCTGCTACATATGAGCAGTGTTTACCTCTTGTGGTTTGAGTTATTGCTTCTTGTCTGCCTCTTAGCTTTAAAAGAGGTAGTAGACTTTACTGTACCACTGTGTGTGTGTGTGCATTTGTGTATGTGGGAGCTCAGGTTGCAGGGCTGAGGACGAGGACACGGCTCATTGTGGTTCCTCTAATGGTGCCTGTGGTGAATGGTATAATCCTGGCTACCATGGGGCCTTGCATCACACACACAACCTTGCACGCGCACACACACACACATACACATACACACATGCATAAACATTATTAAAACTCACTGACCCTGAACACTACACACACCCTGTTCTCATTTCCCTACCACACACACAGACTGTAACTCACATAAAAAAGTACAGTCATGTTGTTGTTTGATTCCAGCCTGTGATTTGGTGCAAGTTAGGAAGTTCTCCACAGGGGAGGAAAATGATTGGATAACAAGGAGAGACTGGGTTTGGGTGGAAAGCACAATTGGATAACAAGCAGGAAGTCCTTTACGGGGAGGGAATATGATTGGATAAGCAGTGTGAAGTGCTTGGCTGTGGGGGAGATTGGTGTTGGCTGAAAGCCAGCTTGTATCCTAATGGAAATTTATAGTTGAGATTATAATGGGCCAAATCATGTTAGCAAGTGCTGCTGCCTGACCCTGCAGGCAGATAGATAGATAGATAGATAGATAGATAGATAGATAGATAGATAGATAGATAGATAGATAGATAGATAGATAGATAGATAGATAGATAGATAGATAGATAGATAGATAGATAGATAGACGGACAGACATGGAGTTTAAGAGGAAGTCGGCAGAAAGTGTGTTATTAATTACACTGAAAGCAAAAATCTGAATGAATACATTGTTTTGTTAGCGCCACATATGACTTCATAGCAGAATGACAGACAGGTATGCGTGTTTATGCATCTATATGTGGCGGTGCTAAGTTTAGGGTGTGGTAATGGCGGTGATTCTGACGTTGTAATTACCGTGATTCAACGTTAGCTCTTACACTCTGCTGTGTCTGGAACTGATAGGCCCTCATTAGCCAGGCTGGGCCACAGACTGGCTGAGTTTGAGTCAATGGAGCTCTGTTTCACACTGGTCTGCCCACCCCTGTCACACACACACACACACATGCGCGTGCTTACACACTCATACACACTTGCCCACAGATGGAGCTACTCTTGGAACAAGGTTGGATTAGGGAGGGAAAGCCTTGATATTGGTGGTTTGGCTAAAGAGCCCAAAATTATTCCTGCAGATCCGCTAAATGATCAGAGCCAAATGCTAGTTAATCAGAATAGACAAATATCATCTGCAGATGTCATCCCTGCTGTTTACAATTCATCTGATTGCTTCCTTAATGTTCCTCAATAATCTGTTTCTCTTTATTGAACTTTCGTTATCTTGCAAGGATCCACATGGATTTTGCTTCCAAAAAGCAAAATCATCATCAATTGCTGCATGGGGGCTAGAAATGCTAAAACTGATGTGGTGATTACAGCTAAATTAATATCAAGTTGTATCAGTTCTTTTTTACGCACTGACCTTTCTTTTCATCATTTCTCCATCCAGTCCCGGCGGCCGAGCCCATCGAATACGCACAGTTCCCCTTCTACCTCAACGGGCTCCGGGAGACTCCACAGTTTGTGGAAGCCATCGAGAGCGTGCGGGCTATTTGCAGCAACTACAGCCGACAGGGCCTGCCCTCCTATCCCAACGGATACCCTTTCCTCTTCTGGGAACAGTATGTTAGTCTGCGCCACTGGCTCCTGCTGTCCATCAGCGTTGTGCTCGCCTGTACCTTTTTGGTCTGTGCCCTCTTCCTGCTCAACCCGTGGACCGCCGGCATCATAGTAAGTGTTGGATGAAACCAACAGGCCCATTGCTTAAAAGGATATTCTGGCGTAAATTTAACCCATGGTCTAACGCACCGTGAAACCGAGTAGAGCACCCCCTCGAGAGATTGAGTTTGCCAATCTCAAACTTCTCTAGTTGTAGCAACTTCAACACAGACAGCCAGATAGCAAAATACTGCTGTCTTTGTAGCCAAGAGCCAACCGTCATCCAAAAAGCCACTCATAGCCACAAATAATGCTCAGAACAGCACCATACTTCATCAACAGCACATAATACGAGACATCAAACACCTGCTAGCTTTGCCTGGTTTCTATCGAAAAGAGACGAAAACAGAACTCACCCACTCTCCTCCAGCTGCTTGCTGGTTGTGGGAAAGCCCTTACAAGTTGATTACAGAATGCATCAGTGTTCCTATCTGTCTTCCCTATCTGTTTCTAACAATAACTAGCCAGTGCTGACAGGGAAATGAACGGAGTTGAGTTGCACTGCACTCCTTACTTTTCTACTGCATTCAGTAATCAACTTGTTAGGGGTTCTGCATTAGTAGGAAGCAGCTGGAGGAGAGTGGGTGAGTTCTGGTTTTGTCTCTTTTCAATAGAAACCAGGCAAAGCTAGCAGGTGTTTGATGCCTCGTATTATGTGCTGGGACCCTATTTGTATTGTTGATGAAGTATGGTGCTGTTCTGGGCATTATTTGTGGCTATGAGTGGCTTTTTGGATCACGAGTGGCTCTTGGCTACAAAGACAGCAGTATTTTGCTATCTGGCTGTCTGTGCTGAAGCCGCTACAACTAGAGAAGTTTGCGGTCGGCAAACGTAATCTCTCGAGGCGGTGTTCTACTCTGCCTCACGGTGCATTAGACCATGGGTTAAACTTATGCCGGAATATCCCTTTAAGAACAGAGAAAGAAATGTATGTTTTCCTGCTCTCCTCCCTCTCCTTCCTGACTTCTATGTGTGGTCCAGAGGCCATCTCAAAGAGAAGAGAGTCGGAAAGGAGAAGGGGCTGCTGTGTGTTATTGTAGCCCAGTCACCGGTGTTTATCTTGTGCTGTTTTGTTAGGGCTAGTCTGTTTAGTCTAGTCCAACAGTCCCAGACACCAACGCTGAAATAAATGGGGAAAGGACGCAAAGTTGCTCAGGCAACTTTCTCCCACTCTGAACCTATAAAAAGTTTGATTTTATTTCCATCCTCCACACTCCTCCTCTCTCGCCTCCTCTCGCAAGTTTCCAAGGATACGTGCAAACGCACAGGCAAGCGCACAGACACACACTTAAAGCATACGAACAGACATGTATATACTTGCACACATACAGTACGTACGTGTAAACACGCAGGTACATGATTCACACAGAAGCACATACACGAAGTGCTCTGGTTTTTCTCTTTGGTGGGTTGTGTTTTACGACAGGCAGTGACCAGGCCACCCGAGCCCTTAAACAGAGGAGGAGGGGACCTCATGTTCATCTTTCAGGCTTTACTAGCAAGATCAAAAGACAAGTTATGGAGAGGCGTCAAGTTTAACCATTTGGTCTGTCCAGGACCAGACCACCGCCAGCCCTACAACATGAAACCTTCAAACTTTAAGCCTTCTTACACCCTCTCAGCTATTTTCCCTGAAATCTATCTTGACCACATAGACAGAGGACTTGTTTAAACCTTGTCTTGCGTTAAGGTTTAGACAGGTTGTTTCTAATCCAGTGGCTATTGCTTACTGTTCAGACATCTCATTAGAATGGATATCATTGTGATGAGTGAGACCTGTATGTGGAGTGATGACTTTCAATCTTGTTTTGCTCCCTGTCCTTTGTCTTGATTTTTTTTTTTTTTTGCTTTTATTGCTGCAATAACGTCATAATGACAGACAATGACAGTATACAAAGCACAGGCATACAAATGATGGTAATGAGACAGAGTTTTTATTATAAGAGGAAAAATAATAACTACAATATCGTCAGTCCTAGAGTGACAGTGAGACCTACGAAAGAGAGGAGAAAAACAAACAAAATAAAACAAAACAGTGAAATAAAAAAACCCCAAATAAACAGTCAATGCAATTAGGATGCAGTTAACATTTGTATTATCCAAAAAGATTCCACCACACACTCACTCACTCTTTTCATTTCAAAAGGCAGGTTCATGCCCCCCAATTTTGTCCAAGTTGTCTGTCACAAGACATGTAGAAGTACTAAGTAATACCCCCTTGTGGACGCCCATGTACATACTCTGTGCTTGCTCACTTATACATGCACCCACTCTCACACACACACACACATTCACAGACAGCTCCATCTCGTACCCACCTTTACCCTCTTCAAAAGATTTGGGCCCCATGTAACCTGACACCTGTCAGCTGATAATGGCATTTACTCCCAGCTCCTGTCCCACTCTACTCTTAACCCTACATACACACACATACATTTCACCCACACATCTAACACATCTATAAGACAGAGGTGCTCACACATCATCTTCTTGTGTTATTGCTGCCTATCTGTCTTGTGTACATTTGAAGTCCAAGTCAGCTCTAAACTAACACAGCACATGCAGCGAATATTAGTTTATTTATTATTGAACAATACTTTATAACATAGCAACAAAGTTTATTTCCATTCATGGTCATTTCATGTCCTATACTTACACATGTTTTCAAACCATGTTACCGTGAAAAGATGGATAAAATGTTATTGTTGCTATTCTTACTATTATTTTTATTATAGAACAATTAGATTTTTGTCAAAGAAGAAGATGGAGATGTTCAAGAACAAAAAATGTTTGTTAAGGATGGTTTATATAGATCCTCATGCTTCTAACCTAAACTTGCCCTATTTCTGTTCTCTTCTTTATTTCCTTAAATATATAAAATCACTTGTATAGATTCATGAACCTCCTTCCTCTCTAACAGAAAGTCCTCATTTCCTTTCAGGTGTTGGTGCTCTCTCTCATGACCGTGGAGCTGTTTGGTTTCATGGGGCTGATGGGAATCAAGCTGAGTGCCGTCCCTGTGGTCATTCTCATTGCTTCTGTGGGCATTGGAGTGGAGTTCACTGTCCACGTGGCCCTGGTAGGTGCCGGCTAACACATCCAAATCTTTAAGTACTCGATTTCATTTCACCAATAAGAAGTGTAATGTCCCTTAATGTTAGTGATTACAAATCTATGTTTAGAAATGGGATGGTTTTGAAACAGTGAACCCCTTGATAAGTAGACGTCAATGTGTGTGTGTCTGTGTGTGTCTCGTAGGCCTTCCTGACTGCCATAGGGGATCGTCATAAGCGGGCTGTGCTGGCATTGGAGCACATGTTTGCTCCGGTACTAGACGGAGCCTTTTCCACCTTATTAGGTGTCCTAATGCTTGCAGGCTCTGAGTTCGACTTTATCGTCAGGTGAGTCCAAATTAAACCTCCATTAGAAAACACTTCATTGATTCAGCCAAACACAGGACTGCACTTCCAGAGATTATTGTATAGCGTCTATGTGGCATTAGTGGACTGTTGAGACCATGCCTCAACCTGTATGTCACACAGGAATCTACCTGAGATACAAATCATGCATGAAGGCCGCTCTCCTCCTCTGTTCCCTCCCTCTATCTCTTTCTTGTCTTCCACCCGCATCTCCATTTCATACCCCCTCTCTGTAAACCTGTAAACCTCATCCTTTTTCCAGCTACCATACACGTACTTATTTTTTTTTTGTCCTTTTCTGGGATGCTTGATCTCCAAGAAACTTCATAAACAAGGCCTTTATCTCTCTTTACCCTTCTCTCCCCTTGTGTCTTTTCTTTCATCCTCCTCTTCTCCCCCTTAATGTCTCTCATGCCTGACATTTTAGGGGAAACCGGGGAAAGGATGGAGAGTTGAAGGTCAGGAGAAAGAGGAGGAGGGCTAGGAGGGAGTAGATGAAGAAGCAGAGGGAAGCAAAGAGAAAAAAGTTAGGGGGGGGGACAGGAAAGTCCTCTGGCTTTTGTGATCTCCTTCAGCTAGTTTAACTGCCCTCGCTAGACATTTATAAGCATGGGAAGGAGTAACAGGGTGGGGGGCAAGAGGGCACTCGTGGAAAGACAAGAGAAGTGGAAATTAAAGCTGACACACTGTGGGGGCGCTGCACCGGTGGCTCCTATTGTGTGTGTCCTCTCATAAGAATCAGACAGAAAGGTAGCGACCAGCCGCCATACGAGGGAGAAATAAATGATTCTGTACATTCTCAAGCCTGGAGGATTATGAGAAGTTTCCACTGAGCTCAGTGTATAATTTTGAGTCGTCTATGGTGTTACGTGGCTGCATGTGCACAATTTCTTGGTAGTGGCCAGATGAGGTAGCTGTATAATTTTTTTGACCTGCTCCTTTTAGAGGGATAGTTCAGTTTTTTCGAAGTGGGGTTGTACAAATGGGCTCTAAGTATAACATCTGCAGTTGAAAACTCTCTGCACTTCATGCTATTCCTCAATACCAACTTGGTTAGTTCCAGATAAACTAACTTTTTTCCGACCAGCTGATGCATTGTAAATTTTTTCTTTGTATCACATTTTTGATCTGGTGTATTATTTTGAGACAGGACTTTTTGTAGAAGGCGAAAATATACTAATTAATAGTCCCTATTCACTGCCCTTGTCTCGTTGCAGCACGAAGCACTGGTATTTCTCAGTGGGGGGGAGCAGAGACTTTTCAACTGCAGATATTATACTTAGAGGCCATTTGTACCCCATACAACCCCACTTCAAAAAAACTGAACTATCCCTTTAAGAAAAGGGTGCACCACTGAAGTCCATGTGATCTGAAAGCACACCAGCTTTTGTCATGTGCTCATGCATGCACAAGCGCACAATCACTCACAGTACCCCTCATATGCGCACACACACACATACACACTAGCCTGCTCCCTGACCTTGTAATCATGGGGGTCAATGATGGCGTGCCTGCCACAGAGAGCACACACAGATACACACTCAAGAGAGACACATACAAACAGACACGCATACCCACACAAACACAGAGAGGCCTATAGACCTTCTTTCCTCACCTCCAGTGGTGTGCTCTGGTTTCTGGCTCAGTCGTGGGCCTCCATTTAAAGGTTCTGCTGTTGTCTGAGCAAACAAAGCAGCGCCCCAAGACGGTGCAATAACAACAGGCCCAGCTCGTATTTTTCTGCTTGCACCAAAAGAAATGTTTCCCTGACTTTCCCCTGTCAGCCCTGTGAATGTTTTCACTCTAAACAGCCTAGCAGGGCACTCGGCCTGGTATGTGGGCTGCACGCGTGCATGTGTAGGCTTTACATGTATGCCCATATATGTGTCCAGGGGTGATGTGGCGTTTACCAATCCTGGGGTGTACGGGAATCTAAACCATAGTGATCACACAATTAGGTCCACACAGGTCCACTTATAGAAACAGAACTGATCATCTAATAAAAGAGTTAGTGGGCTTTAAATGCAGCAGACTTGATTGTCCATTCGTCTACCTAACACAACTGTTCTCAGGTCACTTCAGCGTTCCAGCAGCAGCACTTTGCACTAATAACTCCAGCTTGGTCTCATCTTTGCTCGTTCCACATGGGAAGTAAGGCCACCCATGCTGGGCAGACAAGGACCAGTGCTCCTTACTTGTGGTGCTCTTCTGCTCAATAAACCCCCAGCCAAGCCCCAAGTGCACACACTCACACACATACACATGCAGTTATAAACACATGCACACAGATTAGTTACAAATGTGTATTTAGTCTGAGGCCCAGCTGCACAGCATGCGAGCGTATCTACACCTAAGCTAGCCCACGCTTACACACACACACACACACACATACACACTCACACACACACACACACACACACTAATAGCATAGTGAAGAGTTCATCAGTGTGTCCCTAATAACCTGAGAGCTTCCACTGGAGAACTAAGTGAGGAGGAAAGCCTTCCCTAATGAAGGGAG
>OMNW01031612.1:0-10066 GCA_900303245.1 Selene dorsalis
ATTCTAGCTTCTCTCCATTGGCTTCCAGTAGGATATAGAATAGACTTCAAAATCCTTCTACTTACCTATAAGGCTCTTAATGACAAAGCTCCATCCTATCTGAAAGATAGGATGCCCTCCCTGCTTGTGACCCAGTCTACCATGCAGTACTCCCATTACGCTGGCCGTCTCTCCCTGCGTCCTTCATTTTTTGTTTTTTGCTAACCGACTGATTCCATTCCAATGCCTTCCCATACTCTGTGTTGTAAACTGTCCTCTTGTCTGTATACAACATCTATTGCACGTCTGCCCGTCCTGGGTGAGGGATCCCTCCTCTGTTGCTCACCCTGAGGTTTCTCCAATTTTTTCCCTGTTAAAGGGTTTTTCTTGGGAGTTTTTCCTCAGTCGATGTGAGGGTCTAAGGGCAGAGGATGTTGTAATGATGCTGTGTAAAGCCCTTTGAGACGAACTGCTTGTAAAAATGGGCTATACAAATAAAATTGCCTTGCCTTGCCTTGCCTTGCCTAGAGCGCCGCACCAGCGTTGCGTGTGTCCACAAGCATTTTGCAAGTTTGGCACACTGCACACCCTGGTGCAGGTACTCCTCTTTCCCACCTATACCCCTCCTACCGGTGCAAGTGGGAGGAGAGAAGGTGTGGAATGGGATTAACAACTTCACCAATCAAATTAGCTTCTCTCCTCGCCCTTATATCCACTGCGACAAGGTGTACTACAAGTTACGTCATTTCGCCATGAACGAAGGAGTTAGCAGCAGCATCAAACCTCTCCCAGGAGGAAACTGATATTTTGGTCCAGGAGGTCCAAGGTTGCAGTGGCCCAATATATGGTAAATGGTAAATATGTGTATGGTATATGGTAAACAGAACTCCACGGGCTGATGAAGCAAAAGTAGTTGCACTGCACAAAACTAGCACTGCGAGGGGTTCGCCACTCTGCACCTTGCTTGTGCCACGCCGGGAAACTAGAGCCCTGGAGCCCAAACTGTTTGTAAAAACAGGCTATACAAATAAAATTGCCTTGCCATAGTCGATCATTTCTAATCTTACAGCAGAGACTTTTGGGTGCAGCCTCTATGGACCACACCACCATGGATCACCCACCTTCTCGGAGCACCACTCGTTCATATGCTGGAAAGCGGGTGGCCAAAGTCTGACTATTGGTGTTCTCTCTGCCCTTCCTCAGGTCTTTCCTCTTCACTGAGCGTTGACCTCTCAGCCTCCAGAAGTCAGCGCGATCGCCCACCAAAGCCTTATGAGAGCTCTGCACACTGGACATCTGCTCCGCTCTGACAGGGAGGACAGACACCTGTCACTCATCCACTCATCATCATGTTCCAATTGTAAGACCAGCTGAGGATCAGACTGTTATCATCAGACATCAGACAGTACTCTCCAGACATTAGACTGTGGTCATCAGACTGTAGAAACCACTCAGCTGTTTGTCACACACCCGAACTGAAGACTTTTGTGTAAAATAGAGGTGGAAATAAGCCTGACCCATGACGTACTGAGAATGACAGTCATTTTAACGTGTCATGTGTACTTCAAGTCAAACAGCAGCAGCTTAGTGATGCAGACTTAAAGCACAGAAACATTGCCTATGTGTCAGAATGATTCCGCCCCTGTGCCTAAGAGAACCTGTATTTTACAGTCTTAAATGATATGACACATACAACCATATAATGAACGTTGTATTACGATCTGAACTCACTGTCCTTATATTCTATCTGGTCTCTTGGTATTTAACCTTACTTAGAAGTGTCTAACACACTGGACATGCAGCCCACAGAAAAAGGTATCTTCCTCTAAGGCTGCTGCATGTGTGAGTCATAGTCATGTAGTGTCAAGGTGACCAAATATCACTTCAGGCTGTAGTGTAACACTCTGGTCAGCAGCTGGACTCAGACACATTGCCACTGAGTTAGGTCATCTGAATGTGAATGTGTGGACTACTACTTACAGTCAGTTACAGGTTTTTCAATTGTACTTTTTACCACTGTTCTCTGACCCCTCAAATTCAGGTGTGGACCTTTATTACAGAGGCTGGACCTTTAGATAAACAGTCCCTGGTCTCCATAAATTGGGAACTGATGATGATGATGGTGTGGTTAATATATCATCATGGGGTGAAGATTTCTGTATGTGCGCTTTAAATGAACTCATGTGTACAACATGCTGTTAGTCTTACGTCTCTGAGGCAGACAGAAAGGGACCAGGTGATGGTCCTACCTGCTCTTGTTGGGGATGATGCCCTTCTCCAGCAGCTGCTTGCTCTTGCCAACACGGATTGCCAGCCAGTTGCCAAGCTTGCCATCATACAGGGTGTCCACCACCTTGAAGATATCTCCCCGACCGAAGGCCAAGCTCTGAGGAGTCTCCTTCTCATACTCAAAGTGTGTCCGAATGAAGAAGGAGTCTCCACGCCCTGACACCAAGATGTCGTTGTAAACTAGAGATAAAGTGAATGATTGGAAGAAATGTGAGAAGAAGAAATGTGTATGTGGACACACACACACACACACAGACAGTACTCATGCTTAGTGCAGCTGAAGCTCCAGAGAACTAGATTGTGTTTTATTGGTACAATCAAAACAAAACGCACATCTCTCTCAGTTTGTTAGATGCAAATAGTCCGTACAAATCAAATGTCAAATGTTCACGCAGCAACCTCAAAAGACCAAAAGTTTATAAGTTGTGTTATTAAATTTGTATTAGCCAGAACATAGTATTAGTCTTAACACATTAGTATTATGCTGATGATAGTGTTAGTCACAGTTTGTTTGGCTAATTATCATGCACAGTTTGTATTGCTCTCTGATGTGCCCTTGAGTAGATTTGTGTGGGTGTGTGTGTCATGGTTGGCTGAAAATCAGCCTGATCTGGCCTGAAAACCTCTGGGGAGCAGGCCAGTATCTTAATCATTACATGGAAACATAAGTGTGAGTGAGACAGCTGGCAGACAATTGTTGGATTAACACCTTGGGCTCTAATTTCATAGACCAGGCGCAAGCGAAGCACAGCGCTGGTGCACCGTGCCAATGGGGCGTGTCCAGGTGCACATTGCAAGTTTCATGTCCCAGTGCAAGTGGGAAAGAGGGAGGGGAGAAAGCATGATTTGGATTAACACAGCCGACTCAGACCTTCACCGATCAAATGAGGTCCTTTCCTCACCTTTAAATGCGCTGCGGATGAGACCCACTGCAATTTTGTCAACATGAGTTCTAGTTTCGCAGACCAGGCACAAGTATGTGCCGCTCCAACGGCCTGCGTCCACACGCATTTTGCAAGTTTGGCACGCCACACACCCTGACTGCGGGTAAGTCGCACTGCAAGTTTGTCATTTTATATTTTGGACATGGACGAAGGGATACAGCGACGCCAGACGGCCAAACTTATATGGTAACATGAACAGACCTCCGTGGACCGATGGAGCAAAAGTAGCCTGAGAGGAGGTTACTGATCATTAATCAGGTTCCCCTGATTCCCGGTTTTTGGTTGGCTGAGAGAGATGATAGTTAGTTTGTTTTTATAGTTTTTTGTCAGTCTGTATCACAATTTCAGCTGTGTTAATTAAATCAGGTTGAGTTTCCATTATGGTGCCAACCACCTTTGATGTGACATCAGATGTGATGGGACAATCGATATAGATATAAATTTATGTGCTGATTCAGATAGTTGCATTGAATAGTGGTTGTTGCGATTATCTATTGCATTGAAATGTGTCTGACATTCTGGAAACCTGCCTGCAAGGTTTTGGTGAGGTGTGCGCACTGTGTGCAGGTCAGCCAAATTACCACTCAACCAGCTGCGCTCCGCCTACACCTGAAGTAGACCAGGTCAGAGTTGCACGAAATTGTCACTGTGCCAAGCTGAATCTGTCGAGAGCTTCCCCTACTGCACCACCACACCCATCTCGACGCATCTCAGCCAACCAAATTGCCAAATTAATGCACGTGGTGTTGCACCGGATGAAATTGCTTGCTTGCGCATGGTACGAAATTAGAGCCCCTTCCATAATTACTCTCCTTCACTGCTGATAAATATAAAAAATAAATACATGAACATTCTCGGCTTCCGTACATGACAGCTGCTCACTGGAGTTTGCTCAAACAGCAGGTCAGGACTATTTTCTCAGTGGTGGATTAATGCAGATGTGGTGCTCCTGTGTTGTCTTTCAAGACATAGTGTTTCTTGGGCTTTTGTTTTGAAGAGTGAGCTCTTATTTTGGTGTTTCTGTCGAGTTCCTTTTTCCTCTTGAACACTGCATAGCAGCAGGCTGGTCTGTTTGCATGTCTCTTTTTTTTTGCATCTACATCTTCTGCATTGTGAATGTCACGGAGGCAACATCGTAAGTAGTTTCATAGTTACATTTAGTGAATTGATGTCAAAATGCATGTTTACAGGGAAAGTATTTTGCTTTGTAATTAAAGACGATGATTGACGTGTGTGCGTTGTGAAAAACTCATGTGAACATGATTTTTTTTGTGTTTATTACAGTTTTCACTCTATCCATATAAAATGATAAAAAGAGCCACAGTAAAGAGGAAGACAAACGCTTACTACGACTCCTCGCCATTTCTTAAAGAAAGAGTTTAGCTGGTTGTATAGCCGCAGTTGCCAAACTGTAGTGAGTACAACACAGTGAAAAGACGTGGAGCGCTGGCATTATACATTGTGGTGAGATGGATGCAAAGCAAAGTGACAAGATTTCAGTGGTTAGTAGGAAAAGTTCACGGTCATCAGCATCGTCTACTAGCTCGTTAACATGAGTGTGTGCTAAGGAAGAGGCAGCAAAAGCACACCTTGCATTCGCAGACCAAGAAGCTAAAGCTAAAATAGAGAGAGCGGCTAAGGAAGCTGAATACCAGAAGGAGATAGCAGCTAAAGAATCTGAAGCAAAGCTGGATAAGGCAAAAAGAGATGCTGAGCTAGAAAAGCTCGCTATGCGAAAAGAGGCAGCGGCTGCTGCAGATGTAGCAGCTGTGTGGGAAGTGGCTGATGCAATATTGTGTTGTGGTAGATGAGGCAGGGATATCTGAGGAGGATAAAATGGAGCGAATTAGGGACTATGTCCAGTCCCAAATGTCCGCCCAAGCCACAGTGCAACCAGCTATTAATGCTAGCTCCCCAATATTTCAGCCCCCTGTCTTTCAAAGTCAGTTGCTACATGCTAATGACACTAGCCACCCTGCATTAGCTAACAATGGTTTATAGTGATGTGTATGCGCCACCAGCAATCACAGAGGAAAATAAGGCTCCATAGAGGGAATGTAACCAACGGAAAAATTCAAAACTGCATCACTCTGACTTAATTGAGTCTGCACAGCCCTTCCATCCTCACTTCACGCCGTCAGCTAACCCCGGTGCACCTGCAACTGAAAACCTGGCCCAGCACTTAGCTTGGCGCGACTTGCTGAGTTTAAGTTTATATCAATTTGATGATAAGCCTGAAAACTATTGTGCTTGGAAGTCGTCACATAATAATGCCATCCAAGGGTTAGGCCTGTCAGCTACTGAGGAATGGGACTTGATGACTAAATGGCTTGGTAGAGAATCCAGCGACCATGTCAAACGTCTACCATCAACACATATAACAAACACAGCCAAAGCCCTCAAAAAGGCTTGGGAATGGCTCCCCCATCATGGTTTATAAGACAGATGTTGTTGCAACAGACTCAAGCACAAACAGTTGTGTGAAAGGTATCAGTGATCCAAACAGAAGCTGTCCAATACATGGCAAACCACACCCCCTCAAGAAGTGAAGAGCCAAGAATATGGAGGATAGAAAGACAAAGAAAGAGGAATCTGTTTAAAATGTTGCAGCTCAACCACTCATTTGGCCAAGGATTGCCAAACCACAATCAAATGTATGGAATGTGATAGCACCAGACATGACTCTGCTATGCATCCAGGCCCTGCACCTCAAGTTGAGGCTTCCTTGACTCCACCACACAATGGCGGGGAGGGAGAAGAAAGTGACAACATCACAGACGCTGTCGACTCTAGCTGCACAAAGTATGTGGCACAGGGCAAGTTGGCCGCTCATGCTCTAAGATTTGCCTCATGAAAGTATATCACAAAGGTCAACCAGACAAAGCTATCAAGGCCAACGTCATCCTGGAAAACCAAAGTAACAGATCCATAGCTAAGTCTAGTTTTTTCAAGTTGTTCAACATCAACCTTCCTCTTACTATCTGAGGACATGTTCTGGTATAATGGAAACATTTGACTGAAAGGCTGAAGACTTTGTGATTAAGTCACTCGATGAGAAGGTCACAATTCCTCTCCCACCACTCATTGAGTGCAATGATATACTTGACAATTGGTCTGAAATTCCAACGCCAAATGCAGCTCCACATTACCCGCATCTTGTCCCTACATCTCTAAGATCCTTGAGAAGGTTGTCCTAGAGCAGCTACATGAGCATCTGCACAGTCACAAGCTTTTTGAAGCTTTCCAATCTGGATTTAGAGAACATCATAGCACTGAAACAGCACTGGTCAAAGTCTCATTTTACTGCGGAGACTAGACCATGAAATTGGGATTAAAGGATCTGCACTAAAATGGTTTGAGTCATACCTATCTGACAGGTTTCAATTCGTTAATGTCAATAATGACCACTCAGATTACAGCAAAGTTATGTATGGTACCACAGGGTTCAGTTTTAGGGTCAGTTCTCTTCACTCTTTACCTGCTTCCATTAGGGGATATAATCCGGAAGCACTCCATCAACTTCCATTGCTATGCTGATGATACTCAGCTCTACTTATCAACAGAACCAGATGACAGAAGCCGCCTCGTCAATCTGAAGATTGCTTGAAAGACATCAAATCCTGGATGTCCTCTAACTTCCTGCTACTGAACTCCGACAAAACAGAGGTCATTGTGTTTGGACCCAAACATCTTAGGGACACATTTTCCAATCAGATTACTACTCTGGATGGCATCACACTGAACTCAAGTACAACTGCGAGGAACCTTGGAGTCATTTTTGACAAGGATCTCCCACATAAAGCTCCCACATAAAGCATGTGACTAGGACTGCCTTCTTTCACCTGCGCAGTATAGCTAAGATCAGGAATATCCTCTCTCAGAGTGATGCTGAGAAACTAGTCCACGCATTTCTCACCTCTAGGCTGGACTACTGTAACTCCCTCTTGTCAGGATGTCCAAAAAACTCTCTAAAGACTCTCCTGTTGGTCCAGAACACTGCAGTGAGGGTATTGACAGGAGTTAGTAAAAGACAGCACATCTCTTCCATTCTAGCTTCTATCCATTGGCTTCCAGTAGGATATAGAATAGACTTCCTACTACTAACCTATAAGGCTCTTAATGACAATGCTCCATCTTATCTGAATGACCTTATCACTCTATACTGTCCCGCCAGAGGACTTCACTCCCAGAATGAAGGTCTGTTAGTGACTCCCAGTATCTCTAAAAACAGACTGGGAGGTACAGCCTTCAGTTATCAGGCTCCTTTCCTGTGGAACCACCTCTCTCCATGGGTCAGAGAGGCAGACACTCTCTCTACATTTAAGTCTAGGCTTAACACCTTTCTCTATGACAGAGCTTTTAGTTAGGGCTGGCTCAGGTAGCCCTGACCAATTCTCTCTCTCTGTGTTTCAACAGATCTCTCCAGAGCTCCATCCCTCTGCACCAACCGCCACCTCCTGCATCACCTTCTTTCTCCTGCTGTTAAATGGGCCTGCCCTTTCTGCTCGCCACCCAGTCTGCCATCCAGTACTCCCATTACACTGGCCTTCTCTCCCTACCTCCCTGCCTCCTTCATTTTTTTTTGTTAACCGACTGATTCCATTTCCATGTTTTCCATATTCCATGTTGTAAACTGTCCTCTTGTCTGTATACAACATCTATTGCATGTCTGCCCGTCCTGGGTGAGGGATCCCTCCTCTGTTGCTCACCCTGAGGTTTCTCCAGTTTAAGATGAGATCTTTTTGGAACTGATGGACAAAAAGGTCTACAGAAACCAATCGAATAGTAGGGTCACTCCGCTCCCATTCAGGCAACCAAGACTTTGATTGCCCAACAACCGAGAACGAGCGGTCAAACGCTTTGCATCACTCCAACAAAGCCAAACCAGGAAGCCAGAAATGCAACAGCAGTATGTGGCCTTCATGGGAAAAACATTAGAGAATGACTATGCCGAGGTAGCGCCACCACTGAGAGAACAAGAAGAATGTTGATACCTGCCATCATTTGCCGTGTTTCACCCACAAAAACTGGGCCAGATCAGAGCGATGTTTGACTCGAGTGCCCAGCACCACCAACTCAACACAGCCTGGGCCTCCTGTGGGAGATATCAAGTGACACATTAACCTACATTCAGCTGACACCAAGCACCAATTTAGTAAGTGGCAAGGCTGGTGAGATTCTCTCCAGGACCTAAGACACCTTCATGTACCATGACCATGCACAGCAACTTATCTGGCCAAGGCAGCTCAAACAGAGCTCTGCATGTTCTCAGACGCATCCACCAAAGCCATTGGTGCTGTTGCATACTTGAAGGCTGTACAGGAAGATGGACAAGCTCACATTGGATTCGTTATGGTTAAGTTGAAACTTGCACCTCAGTCTGAACCAACCATTCCAAGACTTGAACTATGTTCTGCAGTTTTGGCTGTGGAAATGGCAGAACTAATTCATGATGAACTGGACTTGAGGCAGAATTCCACCAAGTTTTATACTGACAGTAAAGCGGTCCTCGGTTACATCTACAACGAATCAAAACGCTTTTACATCTACGTCCATAATAGAGTTCAGCATATTTGTCAGACCGCAAAATTGGACCAGTGGCACCATGTGTCAAGGTCAGTTTTTGCTTAATGTCTGGCACAAACAACATGGTTTAAAGGACCCGCAATTTCTGCTCAAACCTTCCAATGGCACAGAATTATCCACAGTATGGACAAGTGCAAGGGATGGCATAAGTTTTGCCTTGCACTTCAGATGAACTATCCCAAGCAAAGGAAGCCATCATCAGAGCTGTTTAGAAGACATCATTCGAAAACCAGAGTTGGGACACAGCCCATTCAAAATGGGGAACAAGGTCACATGGCTTCCTTTGTTCTACAGACAAAGGAAAGCCACTGGACTCAGTCTCAGTCATCCTTCACCTTTTCACACCTAGGTGTGAAAGTTGCCCTTCCAACCGTCATTGGTCACTGTATGGCCCAGGACCTTTGATGTCACCAGGCCATATAAAGGGAGAAGTGCCCTTCTCCCCTCGCTCTCTTCTCTCTACTCTTCTCCTCTCCCCTGCTCAAGTGGAGAGGCTGCTCTCTCGCTCAGCTCCTCACTTGGAGCTATGGCAGCTCTCTAACCTCCATGAGGCCTGCACAAAGCAGAAGCCTCCATTGGACTGAACCCTGGTGGCGACACGAGTGCCTACCAAGGGACTCAAGATCAAGCACCAACTAGCACAACACAAGGTCTGCTAGTTGAATAACAAGCAACAGAGCCAAAAAAAAAACCAGAGGAAACAACCAACCAACTCTGCAAGGAGAACTAAGGACTCTCCTTAACAGAGCCAGAACTATACAGCTGTAATATAGCAATAGCAATAGCAATAGCAAGTTTATTTGTATAGCACATTTCCGCAACAAGGCAACTCAAAGTGCTTTACAGTACACATTAGGAAAATGAGAACATAAAAGCGACAGTATTTAAGAACAGAAATAATTAAAACAGGTATAAAAGAAGTAAAACATATAAAATAACAGAATATTATTACAGTGCAGTTAGTTAAAGGCATCAGTGAACACGAAGTCTTCAGTGTAGATTTAAAGGCACTGAGGGTTTTGGCAGACCTGCAGGTTTCTGGGAGTTTGTTCCAGATAGTGGGTGCATAGAAGCTAAATGCTGCCTCACCTTGTTTACCTCTGACTCTAGGTATACATAGAAGACCAGTACCAGATGATCTGAGAGGTCTGGATGGCTCATAGTTGAGTAGGAGGTCAGAGATGTATTCTGGCCCTAAACCGTTTAATGCTTTGTAAACCATCAGCAGTATTTTGAAGTCTATTCTGTGAGAAACAGGAAGCCAATGC
>OMNW01031615.1:0-15310 GCA_900303245.1 Selene dorsalis
CTCTTAGGCCCTGAACCCTGACTGACTTCATCTTAGTTTGGTGAGATATACAATAATGAGTCCACTTTACAATACTTGTTATTGTTATGCAACAAAGTTTCTACCACAGGGAGTAAGAAGCTCAGACCTGCTAGCCTAGCATGCTAGTCCTGAATGTCAGGACAAATGGTCTCTGGCCGTCCAAAGTTACTACAGCTGACTGGATACACTGGTGAAGTTGACTCTCACTCTGGTGGTCCTGAGGACATCACACGCATTGAGATGATGTGCTGTGCTTTCTTTTAACATGCATCTTATGAGCCTTATCTGACAGAGAGGCCAGGTGAGGAGAGCAAATTATAAAGACAGTAGGTAGGTGGCTTAGAGTCAACAGCATGTTTAATGAGTGTGTTGGTCATGTAAAGTGTAAGGAAAACAGAAGAACACCTGCTTAAAGCTGTTCACTTGTGATAAGATCACCTCAGACATATAGCGTACCAGGACTGAACAGGCCTTTATGTGATTAGTACTGTACTGGCAGTGGGGGGCAGCAGAGAGGAAAAATTGTGTGTATCCAAGAAATGCACACAGAATAAGTTTTTCCACACATTTTTCCCATATTGCCATCTTTCTGACGACCACTCTGAAACTTGGAGAAAAGCATAAAAACAGCCTCTAGAAGCCATTACAATGAAAATACGGTGAGGACCGGCCTAAATGTCCTCACTTTACAAAATGGTCCTCACTCCAAAGGTTTAAAATTCACACCTGTCCTCACAATGATAGGAGTACAAACACACACACACACACACAGGAAAAACAGGAGTAACGACCAACAGTTTGTCTGCTGGGGTTACTTTGGTTTCTGTGATACAAGAATGCGATTTGAAAAACAAAATGATTGTTTTAAGACTAAATATTCAAATCATAAATTTGAATAATTTTAATATGACTTCAACTCACTTCCCTAAAGCTAAAAATGTTTTAACTGTGGTCCTTTAATTCAGTTTAACTGAATGAGTCTTTTTTTGTTGTTTTTTTGGGGTACATCTAAAGTAGAGGGTCCCACCTAGAATACCTGCTGTGATGACCACAGACCTTCAGGCAGCAGAGGATTTCTCTGAAACTCTGCACATCACTCAGTTCCACAGGACACAGTGACAGCAGTATACAGAGAAAGGAGGCATTTTCCATCACGCCAAAAGGCTTTCTGTTGGCTTGTGCTGATAATTCAAAGTGGTCATGCAAAGTTGAACCACAGAGTCAAATATAGGAACACATCAGGAGACAAACATGCAGCATGGATGTGCTCAGCTGCCTCTTTCCTCCGGCTTGTGAAATAATGAAACTGTGACACGGGCAGAGCAACAGATTTGCTTCTGTCCTGTTATACAGATGTGTTGTGATGCAAGTCAACATGTGATGTCACAAAATAAACAATAGAAACTTCGTGTAATTACTGTGAACACTGACAATCAGAGGTTAACCTGTAACAGACCCACATCAAACAGGTATGCTGTCACTCAATGCTTGGTTGATGAGGGAAGAAATACAATATTGTCCTGGAACTTCTGCAGCTTTGTCGCAACAAAGCTTCCTCTCTTCAAATTAGCTCACTGACATAATGTTATTAGAGCTCCAGAGAGAAGCCTGAGAGACGATATGTAAAACTACACTTAGACGGTTTCTGGTTCTTAAATCCCCTCCGAGGAAGTAGGAAAGAAAGAAAGAGCCCTGATGCAAAAATGCTCCATAACAAATGAACGT
The DNA here is from genome assembly GCA_900303245.1 of Selene dorsalis. NCBI lineage: Eukaryota > Metazoa > Chordata > Actinopteri > Carangiformes > Carangidae > Selene > Selene dorsalis. Next base: position 1,747 of record OMNW01031615.1, read on the forward strand.
CCTGTTGTGTTAATGTCATCATGGCATCATATCAGTGCTTTAGCAGCAAAATGTAATTAAAGGAATTACTTGGCATTTTGGTAAATTTGCATTATTACCAAGAGTCAGATTGGTCATGGTGAAAAGGCTGGAGACACCTAGCCCAGCACTGTCCAATTGTAAAAATAAAAATACACAGAAAACCCATTATCATTAGGCTACATTTCCTTTTTCAGTCTTTATGCTAAGCTAAGATATGTGGCTCTTCACAGCAGAAAGCCAATGAATGTCTTTCTTCCTTTAAAAGAGCCATTATACAGCATGGCTCCTTGTCCTATGGTTATAGTCATGATGACTGATTAATCAACATTTGCGAGCATTTAAATGCTGTAGCTTAAGAAGAGAAGAAGAATTTCTATTTTACTGTTAATGCTTTGGATAACGATGTTTGAGAGTGTTTTATCCTCTCTTCCGTAAAACCCCTAGTTTACAAGGTCACCTGTTACTGCAGTAACAGCTGTTAAATTGAGGTAGTGAAGAAAAACTACTACCAATACCACTTATAACAAGTGAAGGGAAAAAAGAGAAGACTGACCTGTACAAGCTGCAGGAGGTATCTCAGCACATCATCGTCCTCCAGAGTCTCGAGCTTCCTCACAGCCATTGAGCGAACCTGAGCATCAGAGTAGTGACAGTCCAGCAGCTGCATGGCCAGACCGACATCCAGACCACTGAACAGGAACAACAGGAACAACGGGGGCACAGGTGATGAGACAGTGAGCCCACCGAGGACACATACTGTACAGGCAGTGGCAGTACGAGAAGCCTTTTACCTGCTGTCCCAGGCACTGCTGCGCTCCAACAGACGGTGCGTTGCCAGAACATCTTCCTGTTTCCCCCACCTGACCGAGCCCAGCAGCTTTGGGTAGGCTCTGAGGACAGGGGCGGATTATTGAGTGATAATAAACACAGTCATGATTTAATGTCTGTAGTCCATTTTCTTTGGAATAAGATGATAGAAATACCTGGGGTCACGCATACACTCCTGTCTGAAGTGCCAGAGCAGCTCTTTGTCCTCAGGACTGAGTGGATGCAGGGGGTCGGTCGCAACAATCGCCCCAAACTGTTTCTTCAGATGGTTTGGCATCTCTCTCTGACCTCGCTCTCCTCCCTCGGTTTCCTCGCCCCCCGCTGCCACATCCCGGCCCACGTCCCGGCTCTTGGGCAGAACCACGGGGTAACAGTACTTATCCAGTAAAATGGCAATAGCCATGGAGGAGGCCTTGTCTGGGTTGGTCGCTGAGGTGAGCTTGTCCGCGTTGATGCTGCTGCTGCTCTCCTCGCTCTTCTCGGGCATTTTCCACATGTGGAGGATGAACTCGCCCTGACGGAGGAGAGAGCGGTGGTCGATGAGCAGCAGGTTGACGTAGTACAGGAGACGGCTCTTGGTCTTTCCTGAAAGGCGGACAGACAGACAGGCAGACAGAGATGAGCCTCGTTCTGTAAACTGATATCTTGCGTGTGCGACCTGTGAGCAGACCTCACCATCATGGCTGCCTCCTCCTACTGTGCTGTCCTGGTAGGAGCTCCCCTTGGAGTTTGGTGTCTGAGCTTGTTTTCCACACACCACCTGTATTATGTAAAAGAACACATGATTCAAGATTCATCCGTCCATCTCCCTGATACCAGAGTGTGCTCCCTGTATGTGTGTCTGTGTGTGTGTGTAGACAGTGGTGAAACCTTTGGACCAGCTTTAAGTGGAATGTGAGAGTTTACCTGGAGGTTGAGCCGTGCCCCCTTCGGCAGGTCCCTGATCTTAATGTTGAACTCCAGCCAGCAGTTCCACAGCACTTCTTCATTGAAAGTTTTGGAGGTCGTCCTCTCCTAGAAAAAAATAGGGGTTTAAATAATACCGGTAATTGTAGAAATGATTAATAATGCTAAATCCAGGTCCTGCTGTCCAGACATTGCTTTATGACATCATTAACCAACACACAACAGACAGATGCAACTTTTCTTTCACTTCCGATTTCTTTGTATTACCACTTTCACTGTGTTTTATCTTATACTGCATTATCATATAGATAGATTTTAATAAACTTCAGCCTCTTCTAATGTCAAACAAATTGTAACTTTGTTTTATTCTGTATAAAAGTTCATTCTTTTCAGTTCATTATTGTGTAATGTCCTTTTCTATAAGGTTGTTTATGTGGTTAGTGGTAGAGTGTGTGCTTCCCCTGAAGCATTTAAATGTCCCTCACACACAAGACAGATCCTGTAATCCAGCATCACTGTTTTTAATTTTATCTGACTGGTATCAGTTTATGACCGAGTCTCCTATCACAGCTGAATAATGATTTCCTCCTGCTGCTGTGTCACATTAAGAGCATTCAGCTGTGAACAGAGAAGCCTGGGGGTACTTTCACTTTGAAATACTGCAAGGAAACAGGTTACACTTAATTAAGACAATCAGATCATTTTAAAGTATTGCAGTATATGAAGAATAAAAAGCAATAAAGAGCAGCCACAATGTCACTCCTCATTGTGTTTTCCTAAAGAACAACATAAAGCACCATACCTCAGCTGCTCCTAAGATCAAAACACACAACAGACACCACACATAAAATATTTTGTGTGTTTTTAAGTCAAATACACCTCCGTGCATGTGCTCCTGACCTGGGCTAAGAGCTGCTGGCCATGGAAGATGCTCGCCTCTATGAAGACAATGAGCTCTGGGATTTTGGGCAGGGAGGGGATGTCAATTCCCAGGACCTTCACCCTGAACTTCCTGTTACAGTCCCACATGGAGACGGTGAACACTCGCTCGTGGTCTTTCTCATCGATAGTCAGCTGCTCGTGGGTACCTGGATAAAAACAAAGGTTAGCAGAATGTGTTAGGAAGTCGACTACATTAATAACAGAGCCTTCTGCCTTGGTTCAAATCGTTTACCTGCGACCCCGGTGCAGTCGTCCACTTGGGCCCAGTCCTCCCTCTGGACCAGATCCTGATCGGGATCCGGTGGCGTCTCCAGAACAAGGTGGATCTCCTCACCATTCTTCAGACACTGGCGGATCCAGTTGAAGTTCTGCAGTGGTTTATCCCCGTACAGGTACTCCTCCCTGTGTAGACACACACTGAGGAGGTTACTGTCATAATTTACAACAGATACAGCCAATGGAAACAATTTATGAATCAATTATCCTTCCATCGACTATGAAACTTGATGACACTGACTGCATGTTAAGTGACTGCAAATGTTTATTCATCTGACGTACCTTCCACACACACGTAGCACATAATCCACCTCACACATGTTTTCAGGGATACCCAGCAAAACTCTTTTATTGGCCATCTTGGTGAAAAAAATGGCCAGCACCTGAAAAAGATGTAGACCAGTCAGAACACAGTAAAGAAAATGGAGTAATAATAATAATAATAATAATAATAATAGGAGAGGAAGTGGTTTAACACATACAGCAAGTACTGTTCATCAAAGCATATGTGTACCTGTGCTGGTGTGTCATCAATGGACACCTTGATGGTCTGACTGGCCGTGTTGATGTGGATCACCACCAAGATGTGACCGTTACTGACCTGAGAGGAACAGGACAAAATGAGAATTAATGAAAAGACTGGATAAAGAAAATGAACAACTGAATCAATCGAGTGTACGGTCTATTTAATATATACAACTATTCAGGGTCTCTCGCTCTCTCCTCCCTCACCCCTTCTTTCTCTTCACAAATCCAGCTGGTTGAGGAGGACCTCCCACACACATACTGAGTTATATATTGAAGGATTCTTCATGTTAAAGGGAGTTGGTCCTGCCACACATTGCCAAATGTAGCTTCTTCTCTATGCCTTGCCTTGATATAATTTATATTATGATTTGCTGCAGTACAAATAAAATTCATTTGAAACTGAATACAGATACATATTCCAGCTTTGTATTAATTTCAAAAAATTCTGCATATTCATTCTGTGTAGAAGCGAAAAGTGTGTCACAACTGAAAACCTTTATACACACCTGTGCATCAGGCATAAATGTATGAATTGGTCATACAACTATCACAATAACACACACACCTTGCTGAGGAGGTGCTCAGGCACTGGTTTGCGGGTCACCCAGGGGTCCATGGAGTAGAGCTTTGGGTCGCGGTCGGACAGCTCGATGCGTCGCGGAGTCAGCAGCTTCCTACGGGTGAACTCCAGCTCATCGTCGTGCACGTTGCTGACATCCGTCACGTCATAGCCGATGAGATAGTTCAGGTAACGCTGGTACTGCAGGGACTCGTCTGAGGGCTGGGGGCGGGGCACCAGCTGGATCCGCCCCACGTCTTTCTTCAGGGCTGTTGAAACAAAACCAGACGTGCTCACGGTCACTCAGTTTCCTGACTCCAGGATGCGACGGCACCCATCACCGGTCCGTACCTCTCCAGTAGCGGATGCAGTCGAGCGTCTGGAAGACCTGATGCTTGTCATAGATCTCACACATGTTGCCTTTCTTCTGGTAGAGCAGGATGCAGTGGTCAGGGGAAAACCGCTGGTAGAAGTCAGGACAGAGGTTTGACGTCACCGCCTTCAACCACACCTGAGCTTTCACCTGGAGGTCAACAAACATGCGTGAAGCTGAATCTACATAAACAATAATTCAGTGACTGACCTCTATGACGTCTCTAAAAAAAATGGTGGTCAGTAGCGAATCAGAAACCTGCTCTACGGTCCAGTTTCCGGCGACCTCCAGCTGCAGACTGTCGGGGCTGCTTCCGCCCCGTGCCACGGTGGGCAGGATGAACTCCACGTTGATCTGGTCCATGGAGGTGCCAGAGGAGGATGTGATGGCCTTCTTCCTCCTCCTCCTCCGGGTCTCTTCTCGCAAGACTTTAGGCTCTTCGTCGCTCACTTGGATCTGCTGCTCATCCATCGCCTAGCTTGAGGATGACGAGACAGAAACAGAGGGAAACACTCTATGCTGTTTCTTGTTCATTTGTGATCATATCTCAAGGCGTATTAAATAAAGATGAGCGAAATGAGTTGCAAGCGTATAACTCAAGAGCAGTTACTGACACTGATAGATATCAGTAATAGAAGCCCCCTGTTTGTCAGAAAACACTTATCTATGACTCCTCACCTTCAGGGCCAGCATAAATAACCTCTAGTATTTTTATAATTAGCACGTCCATTCACAAGGAATCCACATTTAGTCCTGTTTCTGCAGTCTGATGTATTATTTCAAAGGCGGGATGCTGAGATTGTAATCACTCCAAAAGAGAGAAAGATTTGTAACTACTGCAGTACATTTCTAAAAAAAACTATTTTCAGTTTGGACGGTTCAGATGTTCATTTCCTCTAGTAACCAACAGTTCTTCAAATTGTACACATCATAATTTCCTACAAATGAAGCCATGTCTGACATCACAGAGTTACACAAGTCCTGATAATTAGTTTTAAGACTCCTTAGTACTTTCACAGTATTGATTAAAAAAAAACCTTAACCCGATTTATAATCAACATTTTATCAATGTGGAACTTCTTCAAAATAGTTGTTGAATTTTCATTCTGTGGGATAGTCAGTTCATTCATGGCCATGCTGATACTGTTACAGTTAGTGTAAGACTTCTGACACCATGAGCAACAATGACAGTGATGGATGGATACATAGGGTTAGCAGGGCTTTTGTTTGTTTACCAACTGAAAATACAAAGCTGAACTTCACTTTAAGGTACAATGGTACTTTGTCAGACATGTTAGACATGAAAATACAATGTGAAGATTAAGTTTAAAATGTTATCTTAGACTGTCAGTCTCCATTGATGCATCTGTCCTTAGTATTCAAAACTACTGAAGAATATGCCAAATAACTTGAATTTATTAGGAATGTTACATTATCCTTTGTCATTAATATAACACCTTTAACAATAACAACAGTAACGGTTAGCGAACATCATCTAAATTGACTGCAACATAGTGAGTCAGAGTTACTGCTTCTTTCACAGAAGCAGAGGAAGTTTAGAAAAGCAGGAAGCAAAAACTCGATACGGCGTGAATGTTGCTGAAACTGCACGAACCGTTCACAGTCTGTCTGTCTGTCTGCCGTTTAAACAACGGCGTCATAACGATGACCGAGTCGGTGTCTGTTCAAACCCACGGTAACAACCCACCGAGAGGAGAAAATTCAGCTCGCCAGCTCAGCCTCAGAGGAGCTGGGTCGCTGTACCAGTGGATGTAACGGTACCACTGCCATAATAACCGACACGACAGGCGTCACTTTAGTTTAAACTTACTGAAAAAAAGCCGTTTTTAGGACTCACCAATGAAGGCAGACGCAGCGGGCAACGAAAGCCGGAGTTGCGGACGAAGGTTTCGGCATTTATGCTAACTGAAGAGACCAACGACCGGGGAAACTGAGTTGGGTTTGGGAGCAGTCTAATGAAGGAAACGCCGTCTCGTCAGGAAAGTTGTTGAACTCACCGGCTAACTTCATGCGAAGACTGCAGAAGTAAACTTCCGGTTCCTCTCCAAAGTAAAATACAATACCCACGCACTAAAACCTGCCTTGTTTTTTTTCTTTCTTTCTTTTTAGGATGTAGAGTTATGCGTCTGAGGTATGGATTGCTTTTGAATAATGTTAATTTATGTTCATTTTCCAAAACACAAGACATGGCTAAATAATAGGCCATCAGAAAGTGTAGCATGTTGAATCATGATAATACCCAGGACATTTTTGTTAATTTCCATCTATTTGAAAAATATTCGTTGCATATATAATATATATCAAATAAAATATCAAATGTAACCGATATACATTTATTTTTTATTGATTTGACTCATTTGACAGTCCTGAACGTTGTAAACAAATTTAACTTGCTATATCCGGTAACTTGATGTAGAGCACTGTGAACAGTGAGGAGCAGTGAACAGTTGTTGAATTTTCAGCGCCTGACAGCGCTTTCGTTGTTTTTACCTATACAAGTAAAGTTAACTTAACTAAGATCACTGTGTTTATCATTTGTTGATGAGGTGTTACAGCACCTTACAGTGGAGGACATGTTGTTTTTAGATGCCATATAACCCCCCCTTTATGTTCTTTCGCAGGATTGTGTGTTATTTAAATGTAATTGTCCATGTACTTTTGTCATTGTCAGTGTAACAGATGGGTGTAGATCAGTGAAGAAGATTTAGCTAACATGCCAAACCAGATGATCATATCATTTAAATGTCTTGACATCTGCTATTGAGCAGACTTTCACTCGAGAACACTTTTTTATCTCAGTGAAAAAATGACTAGATGTTGCTTTATCTGAATATGAGATATATGATCTTGGTAATGAATTGGTCTGAATTATAGATGGCCAGAGAAGCTGAAACTACCAGTTTTACAAGTTACACTGCAAACAGGACAATTTAGCTGAAGGCTATTTGTGTGTTTCTTAAAATGTAAACAACACGGTTCCTTGTTGTGAGATGTTCATTCACTTATTTTATTGTTCAGTCTGTTTTATATTTAAAAAAAAAAAAGTATATGAACTGAATTAACGGGACATTAAATGTTTTATAACTGTCACTTGTGTTTTCATCGCCTAAACCCACCCAGTGTTTTATTGTTGTGGTCGTGATAATGAAGAAAACAAGCCTGCACTGAGTTGGCCAATGAGGCTCCGAGAAGCTGTAGATTGACATCAGATCCGGCCAATACGGTCGCTGGGGATATTGTGTTTATACCTGCCCCCTTTCCCGTACAAGGCGACTGTTTTGGTGAGTTGAGGAAAGTTCATTGAAATCATTCATCGGTTTTAAAGCGTAGAATTTGATTTGTGGTTTCATCAATTGAATGATTTTTCCTTTAACTTGTCATACGAGTAAAAATGTGACGCTGACAACGTTTGTTTTTGTCGTAATTGAAGTTTCCCTCGTCGCCCCGTAAGCTTCATTGTTGACGTTCGCTGGTTGTTTTGTTGTAACTGCCTTTGCGCAACAAGATGGCTCGTCCGTTTTAACTTATAGAATCATATTTTTTGATTTCCCACTAGGTTTACGTCGTGTGTTTGTCATTTGCTAAAAAAAAACACTGACGATAAAGTGTGTTCTAGTTTTAGTCGACGTAACCTCAGTATTTCAACGACACTTTTGTTTCGTGACAACAAATAACGTCGTTTCTTTTGGCGTTTTACAAAGTATTGCGATGTTGAGACGTGGTGCGTTTAATGTCACTGAATGATGTCGTGACATTCAGTTCGTCGTGAGGGGTCGACTTGGTGTTTTTTACTTATTTTCAACCACTTATTCGAAATGTATTCTCGCTGCCTTTTTCTGTATTGAATGAATGGGTTTCTTATGCGCATGCGTGAAGGGTCCCAAAGTTTATAAACAAGAGTGAGTCACATGACGAGGACATTGTGAAATAGATAAGAGTGAAACATGTTATGATCGTGGTTACGCATTGAAAATCGATTATTTCATCATGTTTATACCGATGTCAGTATCATTAGAGGAAGCAGTGAAATTGAGAATATATGAGATTATACTGGAGTTTTCGGGATGTGTCACAATATAGGTGTTTTTTTTTTATGTAACGGCAGCCAACCCATTTACCCTTTGTTACCCACGTCTCTAGATGTCACCCCAGCTCAATGAAGAATTGCTTTTCTCTCTCTCCCTCTTTGTGTCTATATGTATATTAGTGGATTATAGAATAGTCTAGTAGTACATAGGTTAATTTGTCTGTAAATCATTATGCTCAACATTTTTAAATTTGACCATTTACACAAAAATGGTGTATGCCTACAGCTTTAGTGTGTAATTCCACTCTGTACAGGTTTCAGTGACTGTGAACATCATGGTGTGGGAGGTGGTGACCCCGGTTGTCCTGTCCAGTGATCCCAATAATCACAAAGTGCCCGAGCCCCAGGCTCAGATTGAACACACAGGTAAATGCGTCCGCACTGCATCATCACTGACTGAAATGTTAGAACTTTCACCACCCAGCAAAATGCAGAAACTGGATTTTGAAACGATAGGACTTGATAATCACTTCTTGGCAAGATTCCTTCCAGCCACCAGCAGGACATACGTTAGATACGTATGTAATGTTAGATAAATACATTCAGCTTGTCTGGACAACATGCAGGTTATAGTCTTAATTTATAAAAGGGATCTCAGGTTTGACAGTGTCCTGTAGCCAGCAGCCTTGTGTATGTTTTTGTTCAGTACTCTATGAAGACTTGGCAGGTCCAGAAAACAGGAAGACTATTGTCACAGTGTGATTTCTTTGAAGGTGTAACAAAATACCTTGTCAGGTTCCTCCAGTCAAAGCCCAGCCCGGTCTGGTACACTTCCAGATTGTTGTCCATTATTCCCCAGATATAACTACCCCCCTCACTTTATTATATTTCCAAGTTAAAGAATGAATCTCAGAACCGAACCTCTCACCTGTGTGTTTGCTGTCTCCCATCAGATGACCTGCCGGATCTCCAGGAGGTGCAGGAGGAAGCAGAGACGACAGCATCGCCCGTTTACCAGGTGGAGATGGGCGTCTCACACCAGGAGCGCCACGCGCACGCAGAAGCACACATCCCTCAGCCTCCTGACACACACTGGCTGACACAGCTGGCTCACATCGCCACCGGGCCCCAGAGCCCCCTGCTGCGGGAGACTCCACACAGCAGGCAAGCGCACTTACACGCACAAACCTTACATCACCTCCTAAAACTTGACTTTACTTTGTCTACCTGTTAAATTTTGACTCTCAGAAACAGGCTTAAATTATTCACCATATGTGTTTGGTTCATTATTGTGGACTGTAAGCCTTAGTGCCATCACCTGGCGTACATAGGTCCACCATTGAAATGAAAATGTATTTACCCTATAATAAAACGCAAAGTACATCTAAGTGGTTAGATAACAAAAATAGCAAAAGTGACATGAGCATACTAAATGTTTTGGGTTGTTATAACCTGGACTGGATTATTCTAAAAGGCTTTTAAGATGTGGAGTAAAAGCATCTGAGTTTCCTAAGTTGATCAACTTGTTGAGCTTGACTCCTGTGTGTGATCCTCAGCTCCTCCGTGGTCTGCATCTCCACTTCCAGCAGTGATCTACATTCCTACGCCCGGCCTCCTCCTCCTCTCCCGAGCGGCACCCCGTCACCCCCCAGAGGTCACGGCAGGGAGCGCCGCCGCAGCAGGGTAGAGTCCACCGGACCCCGTCTTTGTTTCATCATCACGTGCTTTAATGGTGACATCGTTGCACCTATGATGATAATGATCAGGGTTTGAAACTCTCGGTTCTTATACTCACATCAACAGACGAGCAGCGAGTGCGGCTCCGCGGTGTCGACCAGGTCCTCTCTGTCTGATGATGAAGACATGGACTGGAGCTTCTCCTGGCCACCCACTGCCTGGCACTGTTTCCTCAAAGGTACACACACACACACACACACACACACACACACACACACAGAGACAAATACAGACAGATAAACTCTGCTATGGTTTTATTCCATCTGTGTCTGACATGTGTTTGTTATAAATGTAATAAAAAGCTGCTCCTCTCTTCTCAGGCACTCACCTGCGTTTCCACAGTGGCGTTAACGTGGAGTGGCAGGACGCTGAGGAGCTGGACTCTTCTGAGGAGGACTCCTGTGATGAGAATCAGTCCAGATCTCTGAAGGTAGAATAGTTTTAGAGGAAGCTTGCAGTTGTGTTCAGACTGGTTTATACTGGATTATTGTGTGTTGATGAGTTGTATTTTCAGTAATACTGATTTATTTTAATGAGGGATGAAGAGAAAAACACTTACTGTGTGTCTGTGTGGCAGAGTTACGGCTCTGAGGGTCTGCAGCTGGTGGAGCGCTCAGAGATCGTGCTGTCAGGTCAGGCCGTGCTGCAGCTGACCTTTGACCCCGGTGCATTTGGACACATCCCCCTGACTGCCAGGTGCCAACTTGACCACCCTTTCTATGTGAAACACAAAGGTGGGGGCCACGACGACACTGTGCTGATGCAGGTTAAACTGTGGTGACTTCTTCACACAGCCTGTGTTCTGCTTCTTCTTCCCATCAGGCTGGTCCTCCTTCTACCCCAGCCTGACTGTGGTGCATTATGGGATACCGTGCTACGAAATGGGGGTGGGAGATGTGTGCCTGCCTCCAGGACACAGAGATGCCAAACACACGGATGACTCACTGGTCTTTGATGCCTTCAGGAGGTACAACAAACACATTTATAACCTCAAGAACTTCTCAAACTTACAGCAGATCACACACACACATACACACACACACACAATCAGTTGCCGTTATTTGCTCATTTGCTAGTGTTGCATTTTGACAGCTGATCCAGAACAGTTAAAGCTAAATGAAGGAGTGTTTGACACATCCTTGTGATTGGTTACATCCACTAGACTGGCAGAATAGATATACATATATATAGATACAATCTTTAACTTAAATGACTCTGCATAATGATTGATGTGACACCTGAAGACCGTTCCTACATTCACCTGCTTCTCATAAGTGTTTCTCTGAAATGAAATATATGTACATATGTTGTTTACAGGGTCTTTTAAATTGATATCATCTTCAAATATGTTTGTTGTATGAAAAACTTTAGCTTTGACAAAGTTGCTGGTGTGTGTGTGTGTGTCTGTGTGTGTGACTCAGTCATGACTTCACTCCTCTGGACTCCTCTGCGGTGTACGTGCTGAGCAGTATGGCCAGACGGCGGCGTGCCTCCCAGTCCAGCGGGGGCGCTGTTTCTCCAGACAGAGACTCACAGAGTCGAGGTACTGAGCTCCACATTTCCTGATTCTGAACAGTTCTGTGGAATTGTTAAGAACAAACTGTTTGCAGTGTGTAAAAGGTCAGGTGAAGGTGACCACCGTGTCTTTATACAACACACAGATGCCCACAGCCCCCGACACTCCAGCTCCAGCTCTCATCTAAAGCCAACCAAGAGCCAGCAGGCCGGCACACAGCCTGGCTCTAACTCCACAGCCACCAGGTGCAAGCGGCCAATGAACGCCTTCATGCTGTTTGCCAAGAAGTTCAGGGTGGAGTACACACAGATGTACCCGGGCAAGGATAACAGGTAGGTGTGCTCTGCATGGGCTGTGTGTGTGTGTGTGAAAGTGTTACTTTTTAAATGTGGAAATCACACTGAGATCAAGATCTCATAGAAGTGAGACAGAAAAATGAAAGAAGTAACAGAAGAGAAGAAAAACATATTTTCAGCTATGTATTATAAACAGGCTTTTGTAAATGAATAGATAGTATAGTGTTGATTTCACCTGGTAGGGAAAGAGGGCCTGCTCACTCTCCGCAGCAGGACACACTCATAAATCTGAGAGCTGAGTGATGCATATAGTGTATCTGTGTGTGTGTGTGTGTGTGGCAGGGCCATCAGCGTGCTCCTTGGTGAGCACTGGAAGAAAATGCGCAGCGAGGAGCGGCGGGTGTTCACCCTTCAGGCCAAAGCCCTCGCCGACGAGCAGAAGAGACTCAACCCAGACTGCTGGAAACGCAAGCGCACCAACTCTGTGAGGACACACACACACACACACACACTGCTCACCCCAGTGCCCCACCCTTCTGTCTAATGCCTCGTCTTTGTCTCACAGGGATGTCAGGGAACTTAAGGACACCGAAAGGAAAAGAGGATGACCCACAGAGCCTGTAGGATGGATGGACACACACACACAACACACAAAGTGACACAGATATGTAACCTAACACTTAGCTTCAATATTATATTTTGTTAACAAAAAATATAAATCTATATTTATATAACAGTTTTATTCTATTTATAACAAAATCCGATAACAAAACGATCGACGCTTTGATCCCAAAGTTTGTGAAGATTTCATTCAAATCCTCACAAACCTGTCACAGTGAAACTGTTTAAAAGGTGCTGACTTTCTGGGAGACTTTTAAATCATGACACGTTTGTGAGAACTAAAACCACCTATCAGAACGCTGTGGAGCATCGTGGCCCCTCCCTCCACAGAGGGTGGGATTCCAAACTAAACCCACTCTCCACAGATAATTTCGCAGCACTGTGACAAGACAAACAAACTAAAAAAAAAAGCGAGACTCTGATCCCTTTCAGTCTCACATTATGCTTGAAACAGGTGGAGGATGTGGTGCTGTAGCATTTTAGATAGAGAATGTAGCGTTTTTTTTTCTTCCCAAATTTGTATTTTATATGTAAAGAAATGTACAAAGACTTTTCTCGCCTGTGTTGCTTTCGCAGTTGCACTCACGTGATGACATATTCACCGTGCTTTCATGTACAGTAAGAAATCCATCGTGTTATATTTAGTTCGGTAGTGTCGCTAGTATCACAGACTCTCAAGTAGTGGCCCAGAGTTTTATTTACCTCAGGTTTTGTCTCATTGAAATATTTATTTGTGCTGGTCCCAGTGGCTCATGTACCACGTAGGTTTAATTCCTAGTCGGGTTCATGACTAGCCTCATGTGTCATCCCCTCTCTAACCTCCCTGTCTCTCAATTTAAAAGTAAATTGCCCCAAAAAATTACTTAAAAAAATATTTATTTTATTTGATGAGAAAATTTAATCAGTGTTTTTT
>OMNW01031616.1:0-17575 GCA_900303245.1 Selene dorsalis
AACAATGTTGTGAAATAATGTACATAATGGTGTTAGACCTCCGCTGAAAACCACCTGTCAATTGCAAAGCCAAAAACATCACTTGTATTTTAACGATGAGGCTGATTACAGAAGGGAGGAGTGTTTTTTGTAGAGAAACTATAATCTGCTGTCGACATGATGTCCAAATCCTTTTGCCTAAAAAATTTAGCAACCGTAGTTCAAAATGAAACATTGATAGCAGACTGTGTGTTCACATTCTTGACATCGCTCATGTTATCTTAAGAGGATACAAAGTTTTTTATATAGTTATGCACACACACACACACACACACACACACATATATATAAATGAACGTTCCTGTTTTATTTGGCTGCTCCCATCTTCTCATTTTTGCACAGCAACCCTCCACACACACACACACACAAAGATACACACACACCCACACACACACACACACACTCACACTCATAAAGGATTTGTTGCACACATGTTTTGCAGCATATTTTATAAAGTCTGGCATTGTGCATTTGCAGTCTGGGCCTCTGGTCTCTCCATCTTCCTTTATTAAATAATAAAAATAAAAAAAATCTATTGACCAATTTTTAACACAAACTACCACAAATGTCGACATATCATTTGTTCATGGTGTCAAACAGACATTAGCTTTGTTATACAGACCGTGGCTACTTCCTAGAGCTCGGTAGATCAAGAATTGCTTTTGAAGGTAAAAGTGCAGACTAATCACACAGAGGACGTCTCTGTTCTGTTCGCCTGTCCCAGTAAGACGTTAACAGAGCGATAGTGAGTCAGCACAGCACAGAATACCAGGACCGTGAAATTGAAACAGCTAAATGGAATTCAACCATTATTCATTTTCCTATTTTTGTGCTTTTCATACTGTGATACAACTCACCCATCAGATGCCACTTAGACGTTTTCTATGTATCATTTTCTACCCCAGAATAGCGGGCTAGCTGAAACCAGACCAGCTGTTATCACCATCGGCATCTCAGGAGGTTGTTGTGTCAGGAGGGTGATGCAGGGGCCAGTCTTGAACTATGGGTGAGTCAAACCTTCAACCTGCATCATTCATGTACATGTTTGTTGCTGCCTCCATTTGTGACTTTCAGTGGTGGATTCAGAGCCTTTACTTAGATAAAAGTGCAACAAACTCAGCAGTGGAGGCGGTGTTATTCCAGCCACCCTCTGTGCTCCGCAAACTTAAAATGTTTTTGTTGGCTCTGGTCAAGCAAAGACGATCTTTTTCTTCAACAAAGATATTGATCTCTGCAGGAGTCCTATCCAAAATGTGGTCAGAAATGTAGCATCAGCCTGTCAGTGGAAAAAATAACCAGTTTGGTGGACTTAACTTTGATGCTGACAGCCACTCCGTTGCTATGGCTTCAAGCTGCGGACAGCCACGGCCCAAGGCTGGATGTTATCAGTCTGTCTGTCTGCTCATTCATCCTGTTCTTATAAACACGAGCTCTCGGCAATGCCCTGAAATTTTTTTTCTTTGAAATTCACTTGGACTCCAAGATGAACTGAATTTGGTGGCCAAAGGTAAAAGGTCAAGGTCACGGCAACCTCACTAAACGTGCTTTTGACCTCTTGAATGTGATATCTCCAGTTCGGCTTGAGGCGGTTTCTTCAGATTTCCAATAAACAACATGACATGAACAAAGATGAACCAATTAGATTTTGTGGTGTTCAAAGGTCAAACGTCAAAGGTCAAAGTTCAAAGTTCAAGGTCACGGTAATCTCACATTCGTGTACATGTGATATATCAGTAACGGCCAAAGGGAATTTAATCATGTGTGACATCAGTTCAACTATCTGGAACTTGATGGCCAAAGGTCAAAGGTCAAGGTCTCTGTAGCCTCAGAAACCACTTTTTTTGCTCATAAATCACTGATTCACACACAAACACAATGACTTAGGACAAAATGATGAAGAGATGACAGTTTATATCCAAAAAACTTCACTGTGATGTCATAATGTTCTGCAAAACCACACAGACCATCTTTCAGCGCTGTAACTCATGAAGTGAAGACTGGGACCACACTTTATTCCCTGAAACGTTCATAGAGCTCAGAGCTCAGAACTCTGGTTTAAGCTGCAGCAGCCATTTTGTTGTTGACGTTGTTGTCTTGCTCAATGCTGCACCGATTCAAAATATTTGTGTACAACCCAAAAACATGAGGAAAATAAGACTGAGAATCCCAAACGTATCCCCTAAATGTTAAAACATTTGGGTTTAAGGTGCTTTAAAAGAAGAGTTCAACATTTTTTGGCAAATTCACCTATTGCCATAATCCCTAGAGTCATATGAGTAGGTACATTAACTTGATTAACAGTACCTGTTGTTTTGAGATTGAGGCAGAGACGTGAGCTGCTCCAGGCAGTTAGATATGAACCACTCTCGGTCATCGAGTTGTTTCTTCTCTGAACCTGGTGGTTTTAGTTGTTTTTGTATTTCAATAATATACCCTTCACTATCACTCCTGCACCGACTCAAATGCTGTTGTGATATTGATTTAGTCCGTTGGAAAAAGCAAAACTGAAACAGCAGAGTCGATATTGACTTGCTCAGACTTTGCAGGAAGGTGAAAAGTGCAGAAGCTGGACGTGAACTTATGAGCACTGGGTAATACTTTCTCTAATTTAAAGACGTCTGTTCTGCCTTTCCTCAATCACATCCTCCCCAAAAACCAGATCCATTCAGCCGTAACATTAGAGATCTGACCAGACGAATGGGAGGTCATCGTTCTGCGAAATGTAATTCAGCCAAATAAACAGACTCATCACCCTGGATACTAACTAAAAGAACTCTGCAAGTCCAGTTGCTTTTTTCTTTTTTCAAGCCGGTGAAAAGGCAAACCATGGAGCGGTGGATAGTTATACATCATGTAGGTGTTACAGTGCGTATATTTGTGTAGTCTTTTATCTATTACACGGCGTGTCTGTGTCGTAGTGCCTCCGAAATGAGAGCTGGGACACCGCAGGCGCAGGCTCTGATCTTGCAAGAGACGTTAGGTGGAAGGCAGAGAGCCTCCATTCTCCCTGTAACAAGTTACAAATCATTTAACCATCACAATTACTCTGAGGCTGTTTAATTATAGTGAAAGTCTTGTACAGTTCCTCCCTTTAGGTCTGTCTTTGTTTAAAACTCAAACTCTTTATGTAATGAGTTTATTTATGCTTAATTCTTGAACCCAAGCCAATTGTGAAATCCCTGTTTGTATGACTGTGTGTGTGAAAATGTAAACATATTGACATCACTTTTAAATGACTGAAAAATCACTACAATTATAAACAATTAAAAATATGGGAAGCATTCTTTTGCCTTTGGCTGATTATCAACTGTGCAGCCGGCTCTTAATGCGCTGGCCTCAGTCGCAGCTTGTGATAATGGCTTCAGTCGTTTGGCAGCTTCAAGTGTAATCTCTCATCCCCACTAATTGGATTATTATATTTAATGCAATACTAAACTGAGGATCTTTGAATTCATGGCCATGTTCATGTTCGCTGTGTTGATGAGCTGTCCATCATCAGCTCTGTCCAGCTGCTGCTCCTCTAATTGATCATCCTTTTCACTTTTCATTCACACACAAACTCACATGTTAATCAGTTAGCTTGTCTGGCTAACAGTCTCTTTGTTGACGATCGCTGCGGCGAGCTGAGGTGGAGCCAAAACTCAACTGTCAGTGTCAGTTGGAGGCAGTAAACAAATGTAAACAGCCGTATTTTAAAACTTTTTACAGCGACAGAGTTGTGATGAAATGAAAGTGAATAAACTTCTGGGAATGAAGCCGAGCTGTTGAGTTAGCGGTCGGCACCATATGGTCAGCTGTGGCCGACGCTAATTCTTTAGGACTACCTGGTGAACGCATCACGGTGAGGATGCATGAGAAGTTTAGAGGTGAAGCCGAGGCCTAAGGAAAAATGAATGAATCCCCGTTCATCCCTGTTCATGTCCTGTTTTATTTTGAAGTTTCATGTCTTGTCTTCCTGTGTTTCCCCTCATGTGTCTCTCACCTGTGTTTGATTTTCCCACCTTTGTCTCGTTTCCTCACATATTTAACTTCCATGTTTGCCCTTTGTTGGGTTTTCTGATGACTCACCCAGCACTGCTGCCCAATGATACGGCGTCGCCACCCGGCCGCCAGCTTGCATCGGTCCGCTCGCTCTCATTATGCCTATGGTGCATGTTCTAATAAAATAACCAAACAACCACCAACTTGCTCAGTTTTCGACTCATTTTCAAACGGTTTGGTTTATTAATGAACGTCAGTTACTTAAAATTACAAATAATCTTCATCATGTACTTTTCTATGAAAGTAACATTATTCAAATAGTTAAAGTAATAGTTATATACAGTCAAACTTTCACAGAGTAGTTTGTCAGTGCAGATGACTGGATCACCCACTTTACTGTGGCCAGAGTCAGATTAATGCAAGATGGCTGCCTGAACCTCAAATGTTCGTTCCTGAGGCGACAGTGCTAACTGCTGTGTGAACTGTTAATGTTGCACTACAACCCAAATATCACCCTCATGGTGGCCCTATAGGAAAATATTGGCCAGTCAGCATCAGCCAAGTCATTACAGCTCATCCTCTGGGCGCCATGTGTAACTGTGTGATAAATAATCCATCCAGTACTTGTTCATAAACAACATTTCATCAAGTGGTGGACTGGACAACATCAGAGTCCTGTTACTAGCGTGGCCCACATACCATCAGGAGCACGAAGAATAAACGGCTCTGCAGCCCAGTGTGTGTGTGTGTTTCTACTTGAGGTGTATGTTTTACCCAGGATCCCTGAGGAAGCAGGGTGAAGGGAAACCCATTAGGGAGCCACCACCAGATGTCTTGGATTTATGTTGCTTCAACTAAATGAAGTTTATTGTCCCCTCTTAACATTTTATGGATTTGTCTGGTTTTAGGCCCGAGAGGTCGACTTCTCTAAGTTTACGTTCTTTCTCTTTTTCAGTGTGAAGAAAATGATTCGCAAGCTGCTTTAAGTTTGCTGGATCTTGCACTTTTCTGCTCTAGTTCTTACACAGGTTTGCTATCGAGCTGCGTATACAGGTTATGAATTAAACAACATATTTTACACAGTCTGTAAAAACAAAGTTGAAAAAATAACACATATATAAATCTGTGGCTTTTGTCAGAACCAGTCAGTGATGTTTTCTTGTCTCACTTCCTGTTTTATTTTTAGGTCCACTTCTTACCCCTCTCTTCCTGTCAAGTTTCTCGCCTATGCGATTACATGTCCTGCCCTAATGTGTTTCACCTGTTGTCTCGTTAGCCCCTCTCCCATGTGTATATAAGCCCAGAGCTCCAAGGTGTTGCCCTTTCCAGTCAGTCGTCAGTGTTTCTCATCCTTTGTGGTTTTGTGTTTCAGAGTTGTTTTGTACTTTTGGTTGCAGACTCTTTTTGTTTGCCCCCTTTTTGTTTCCTCAATAAACTTCCTGGGATTCATTCACCTGTGTTTATTTGTGTCTGCGCCCCTCTCAAGCCCTGACATTTCCTTTTGCCAAGTGAAGCTGTCTTGTGGATAATGTCAGAGGTAAAGTTTGACAGTGATGGCTTCCTGTATCCTCGCCCTTCAGATACACTGTCATCAGGTGAAGACTGGTTAAATATCGATAGAGTTAACACACAGCACATATTTATGTTACCTTTGACTTTTTGTTTTTATTATTCAACCAACACACCAATCTTTACAATCCCCCAAAGGCCACCAGTGGATTTTTTAGGAAGTGAATGTGAAATTAATCTTTTTTTGTGACACATCACAGATGAGAAAAAATATAGGATTGTAATAAAAAGAGTGGAAGAAAAAAAAGTTGTGACTGAGAAAGAGAATAAGTTTGCCATACAGTAAAAAAAAACCTTGAGGAAGGGTGGGGGCATGAGAGCTGGTAATGAGAAGATACTGGAAGTTTTTTTTTTTTCTTCATGTGAGTTACAAGTTTCTATTGATAAAGCATTTTATAAGAAAGAGGTGTTGCCTCTGTTGCAACGGGGCAACAGAGGCATTTTCCAAAGACATGTCTTCTGTGGTGGTAAATACTGTGTATGTACACCTGTGTTGCTTAGCAGACACATCCACTGAAAGGTCGGGTTGGTGATCTATTCCTGGAGCATTTTTTTACTGAATTGCTTGAAATCCTCTTCACACGATGATTGCAACCAATTATTAAAATGCTTTTTCACAAAAATTAAAAAAGTCAGCCGCCTGTGGGACAAACAATCCTGCAAAAACACCATCCAATCATCTTGAACTCCATGGAAAGGTCAATTGGATTGTGATGTGTCAATCAAACCGCCAACTCTGTCCCTCCCACAGTACATTGACGTACTGCTCAGAGTCTTCAGCGAGTTAAGATGCGGAAAAGACAAAGCCAGTAACCCAATGTACCACATTAGTAGCCCCGCTACATGCGACTGTAAAGCTGCATCGCTCTTGTTGGGATTACATTGGGAGCGATCCTGTGCTCTGGAGGCGTGGCGTCAGAGAGAGGTCTGAGGAAAGGGGCTTGAACTGCTGACTTGTGTATTTTCACAATGTGACCTGCTTGAACTGTTTTTCAGGATCTCCAACCCTACCTTGAACAGACTCTGTTAAGCTCCAGCAAACATCCATGTCAGAGTTCACCTGCTAAATCACATGTTGTCAAGTTGAAAGTGGAGAAACTATTTGCTCTATAGAGGCGTTCAGTCATCCTGTTTTGCACAGTACCACATTATTACCAGCAGTGTCACTCTGCTCAGTGTTTTCTGATCACACTACTCCTCCTCCTCCTCCTCCCATCACACAGAGTGGTTTCAACCATCACCAAACCGCTGACTGAGTGACACAGCTATCATTTACTGTCCACACTGTATTGTTCAAATGTTTGAATGATGGTGAGCCCTCTGCAATAAAACATGTGAGCATAAAGGAGCTTTGAAGCCACACACACACACACGCACAGTTTCTGCAATACACTTGAAATTCTTTGCAACTTTTGACCATGGAAGATGGAAAGTGTTTTTCCACTGGTGAACAGATCTGCACTTTAATTATCTTCTCTCCTTCTCTACGCACACACACACACACACACACAGACTAACACACACACACTCAAGCTCCTGCAATCTTGCACTCACAGGTCTATTAACAGCTTTACACACACACACACGCACATTCCCACATGTTTTACCTCAGGTGTTACGCAAATCTGCATCATCACATAATTATTCTCTCTCTCACTTGATTTTCACACTTCCACCCCCTCCTGCAGACACACACACTCACACACACACAATCAGGCCTTCATTCACTTCGTCCAGAGCTGAGTGGTGCATAAGACTGTAAACGAGCCAGACAGTCAACCTTTAAGCTCGCTGTTTGTTTCGCTCTCTCATTTATAGTCTCAATAAATACACACACACACACACACACACACTAGCCCCTGAGTGGATTTGGAGAGGGTAAAATGAGTGCATCAAGTGTACTGAACAGTGGAAAACTCAAGTGGTCAGCAAAGCAAACCCTGCCAATGCATGCATCAGCGCAAGCACGCACACACACACACACACACACACACACACACACACACACACACACACACACACACACACACTCACTCACTCAATCAGAAGTGAACCTGAGAGTGGCAGATAAGGCTTTCTCATTTTCCCAAATGCATCAGCTGAGGTGGAAACTGGATTTGCCAGCGATGTGTCTGTTTAGCTTTGCCCTTCTATTCGACGACGCCGTTGTCACCAAGAGTGATAAAAATCTACAATTTTCTGTTTTTCAAACATTTGACAGTTTTTTCCCTCATTGATGGATTCACCCTAGCCGTTAAGTGAAGGGCGGCGCTCTCCAGATGGTCATCCCGCCGCTCTGTGCCACTATACTGTCACCGATTTCCAATACACAATGTCCAAATCAAGTGAAGCATAAACAACAATGTTTTTTCTTTTTGTTTTTTTTTTTACCAATTGGCACCAAAAGAAAGAGACAACCTGGTGAGATCGGTTGGGTGATAGAGCTGCAGCCAAACCTTATAATACAGTAATGCAGACTAATGAGCTCCAGAAATAGCTGTTTCCTGTTTTTTTTTTCCAGCTAGAACGCAAATGAGGAATATTTTCCCTTCACAGTAATTCAAGGACATCGGCTTTGTTGTAGAAAAAAAAAAATCCCTAAAAATCAGATTCAAGGACTGTAACGGTGAATCGAATTAACATGCTGGAAGCTGCAGCAGAACAGAGTTTCTGATTTGGAAATGGTGATCACACACGTACTGTGGAGCCCAGATGGCAGGAAAATCAAATAAATGATCAAATAATGATACAAGTGTGTTGCCGAGAACTGTGATATGATCGTCAATACATTTTAATGAGGAACTATGCAAGATTTTTACCTTAACTAAAATGCTTCAGAGTAACCGTGATGGTCAGATAAATGACTTGTAACTTGTCACAGGGAGAACGGAGGCTCTCTGTCTTCCACCTAACGGCGAAAACCAACCTTGTAGGATCAGCGTCTCCAACCCGGTGTCCCAGATCTTGTCTCGTGAGAAACTTGGACTGCTTTACGGCGTTATGTCACAGACATCCATAATGTCTTGTTAACGTTACCCACCTCGGTAGACATCGCTCCACCGACTGCCTTCTTGCCGGGGATAGTGGTGAGTTAAAATATGCTCTCCGAGCCCAAAAAGTTACCCAAACTGCAAAAAAGCGACCAGACTTGCAAAGTGCCCCTTTAAAGTCTTGGGGTTAAGTGGTATGTGACCCATGGAGCTGTTAAAGGTAAAAAACGAAGAAAAAAACCCAACAGTTCAGAGGTGACCATTGTCTGTATTTTTGCACTAAGAGAACAGGTTTATATAGAGATGAATGTAATTATGTTAAACACAGTATAAAGGGAATTGGCTCAGCTACTCTCCTGTGATTTCTCTCCACATTGCAGCTGACGAGAATGAATATTTAAAAACCCAAACACTGGCAGAAAAATTGGCAAAAGCTTTTTGTTTATGTACGGAGAATAACCCCTGTGAGTCTGGACGAGTCCTCTCTCCCCCTGGTCACGAAGCCTAAGTTAGCAGCAGACTGAAGAACAGTGTTTTGCACAACAACAACAAGAAGAAACCCTCCAACCCAAACAGTATGACACGACAACACAATGCGATCGCAGGCGTGCTACTAACTAGACCTAGGTTGTCATGGATACAGTATTAAAAACCAACAGCAGCTTGGTTAGGTTCAGGAGAAAAATTATGAATTGGTTTAAAAAAGTAATAAAGTTTCCTCCTTCAACTCAAGGCTTGTCACAGTTATTTGTCAAAATAATCCTCAGGTGTGATATTGTTTAATGCTCCTGTTCGAGCTGCAGTCTCCACCGATCTTGAATCGTAAATGTCGCACTGCCTTTGATGGAAACACCTGCAGATTGGAAATCATCACCAACTGGATATTGAGTACTTTTATATTTATTCTGTCTTCTCAGCCATTTCACCCATATTCCTGTCGATTGTCCTCTGTATTTGTTTCCTTTCTGAAGGTTTCTGTGAGATCTCGTGTCTGGGAGTGTGGTCTTTCGTTCGGCCTTGTGTATGCGTGTATTGTCGTGTTAACAATCAGCTGAAACTGCTCTCACATCAGTGGTCTTGTTGAGTGTGTAGCCAACTTCAGTACTTCAGAGTTTTCAATCCTTTTACATCCACTTACTCATGCACACACGTAAAGCATCACAAGTCTGAGTCATCTCTGTTTGCTGAATGAAAAACAGTTCCTAGATAGATTATCATAGATTATCTCCATTCAACGTGTTTGCAGTCTGAGAGTTTGTTTAGTTTTCATTATGTAAAAGTCTGAATGGTCAGAAATCAAAAAAGAATTGTGATGCATGTGTTGGTGATTGTGTTTTCATGGCTGCTCTCCAAAACTTACCCTCAGCGCGTCAGACTGTGGATCTTAAGACGGTTTGTTCTGACTCAGTGATGTGATCCAGTGGAGACTTACACATTGCATCATTGGTTCACTACACACACACACACACACTGGTGATTTGAACACACAAAGACAACACATGAGAACACATCAAACACGTGTCCCTCACTGTCCATTTACGCGTGTGCCTTCATGCCAGTGTGTGTGTATGTTTGTTCAGCGTCCTGTTTAGTACGACTGCATGAACTCACCACTGACTCACAGAATGTGACACAATGGGATGAAACTATGTGTGCGTCACAGTGTGTGAACAGTGTGTTTCTTTTAGGCTTATAATTAGGTTTTGTTAATTAAAATAATGATGTGAGTGTAAAGCAATATGGCGTCCTCATCGCAAAACAGTGAACAAAACACAACCTGTGGCTATTCACCTCATCGTGTGCACCATGAAATGAGATGACTAAAAATGAACTATAATTTATCAAACCTGACTCAGTGACAGTTAAGATAAGATAAGATACTTTAAATACAGCAACAGTGACAAAATATATCGTAACTGTTATGGTCTTAAACATGTTTTTTTACATCTATAAACACTGTAGTGATTGAAATGAGTGTACAACAACCAGCAACATGTCTGTGTTGTAACCTGCCTCTTGCTCAGTGTGTGCTGGACTTGGATTGAGCCTCTTGTGACTGTGAGTGGAGCAAGCAATTTAAAAGACGGATGAATGGATGTAAGGTAAAAGGAGGGGGGCAGAGGTTGGACATGCCTTAAGTGGGTGTCTGGCAAAAAAAAGAAAGCCACATCCTTGTGGCTTGTTGACCCTAGCAGGGCGTCATTCATCCCAACAACTCGCTGCTGTTCTCAAAACTGATGACAGCTGCTGCCCGGTTCTTTCTCTCTTTCTCTCTCTCTTTCTCTCTCTCCCTCCAGTTTTCCACTCTTCTTCTCTCAGGCTGCTTTCAGACCAAAAATAGCACTATTAACAGTCACAACAGCTTGTGCAGGTGCGTGTGTGTGTGTGTGTGTGAGAGAGAGAGAGAGAAAAAAAAGAAAAAGAAATACAGTGCAAATTAGGAAGTCCCGTTTTTTAAAACTTACCAGAGGCAGAGACGGTGCATAACAATTTGTACTGCCTTTGTGGTGAGATTTAACAACTGTACAGCACAGCGGGAATAATTTGCTCCATCATCCTTGATGCCTGCAAAAGATGCACACACAAAAGAAGTCGCACAATAGCACACATACACACTACAAGGTAATTTAGCTGAAATATGTATGTGAGTCTGGCTGACGGCATTGTTGCAGGAGTTACAGGCAGGTTTAACTCTGCTCTCTCTCTCTCTCTCTCTCTGTGTGACAGCGCTCCTGCTGTGCCGGCACGCTCTGATTTGTCGGCCACATGTTAAGAAACAGGCCTAATGTTTGTGTGAACTCAAGCTCTATCACCGTCTTCCCTCTTCTTCTTCTTGTTGTTTCATTTACAGACCGGCCATAGAGCACAAGTGTGGCGAGGACAGCTGGCGACGTGTCCAGCTTTTTGCCAACAGATGATTTTTAACGGGAAGCGGCCATATTCTTTGTTTGGCTCGTGCATCAGCACTTTTTCTTAATGTAGCTGCTCAGCCGTTGTGTATTCAGAGGGGGTAAACCTCTGTCTGTGGTAGATTCACACTGTGTCATCTTACCCTGAGCTCGGTGTTCCTCCTGACTCGACACTGGATCCTCAGATATTTTATTACCTTTTTCATGCTTATTGCATTCCTCACTTTTTCATTTTTCATTCGCGCCTTCATTTAATATATTCCTGCTCTTCTGTTCATGCAATGTACCCTGGTTTTATTATCAAAATATTCATTGCAAACAGCTTATCATTATCTTATTATAAACTCGAAGCAAAACTACTCTCAATTACCCTCCCATTCACTCTAGTTACTGCCACAGGGTATGAAATGTGCAGGTGTAAACATCTTCAGTGTGAGAGATATTGGATCATATCTCAACATTAAACGGCCTTCAACACAGTAAACAAAGCGGCTTAACAGACACAGATTAATAAGATGTAGTTGGTTTTAATGTATCTTTTCTTTTTCACTGATTATTCCCCGAGCCAGAGCTTGATGCTCACTCCTGGGGCATGTTACATTAAAGAGGGGTGATTGATTGGATGATGGTCAACCCCCCGCTGTCCAGGCGTTTCGTATGAAAAGCAGCTATGTGTGGATACTAAAACACAGACACAGCTTTGTTATTCTTCCTTCTCCACACGGACAGACGTGTGTGTTTTGACTTTGAAACAAGATTGTGTAATTTTTACACAGAGGAAATAATGTGATACTCCCACAGACAAAAAGCTGAAACTATAGACTATAATATGGACTATTGTTCAGTTAAATAAACACCGGCCTCATTGGGCCTGGTACTGTCCGTTGTTTATCTTGGCTAATATTAGCAGACTGCAGGTTGATGTTCAACATTACGGCTCTTCCCCACTAGAGCAACTGTTGAAATGTTTCTTCATTTCAGCTTTACGTTTGTTTTTGAATCATTGTCATCATCAGAAAATGACATTACTGCGGCCTGAGAATTATAATTAAAATTCTTGTTTGAAACCTGGCGCCACTGATTTGTTGCTAAGGGACTTCTAGTGCTATAGTGATGAATTGATTACAATGAAAGGTCTATTTAGCCACCCACACAATGCACATTAAACTTGACAGGCAGTGGTATGGTAATTATGTGTTAATTATAGTGACATTTCCACTGCATACTGTTCACCTGTGGTAAACAACGGTTACTGTGGCCGCCTCGCCTCTTGTTTTATTGGAAATCTTTATGGAAATTACAAACACAGTAGTTTTATTACACTGCATATACTTAGCTATGTGGAAGAAACTGACTGGTGAGTTTATTTTGGACAACAACAATGTGCACACATGCTGACAGTTATATTAACACTTGGTGCCACCTGCTATCAGCCTGTCAGAAATACTCTGTATCTTATTTTTCTTCTGTATTTCCCTGTATGTGGGCTGAAATACTCACTATTACATCGCTGCTTCAGTTTTGCTCCATAATTAATATAACCCAACATTTTTACATTAATTTCCCAGTATTTATAAAACAACAACTTCTAACTTATAATTAATTATTAGCCTGTAAATTTAAGGGTTGTGTCTTTTCTTATACTGAAGTTAGCATGCTAACCAGCTAGCCCTGGTTTTTCTCATCGTTTGCGACTCATTGATGCATCTAATCCACACTTAATAAAGAGGGACTATGCAAACTTTTGCCTCAGTTAAACAGCTTCAGAGTAATTGTTACGGTTAAATGAATTGTTACAGGGAGGATGGAGGCTCGCTGTCTTCCACCTGGTGTCTCTTGGCCATCGCAAGATCAACACCTCCGACCCCGTGTCCCAGCTCTCGTCTTGGTGGCACCACGGCACAAACACACCCCATAATCCATAATATCTTGTTTATGAGAGCTAAGACTGCATAAATACATACATCGTAAAACTTGTGATATATAACTTCACCCATCGCTCCATGCATTGCCTTCTCGCCAGTTTCGTTGAGAACCAATGCACATGGTTAGCAAAACAGTGAAAAAGCGACTTGCATAGTTCCCCTTTAAGACATAGCGTAAGATGTTTTATAACTTGTTGTCCCTCGGTCTTTATGCTAAGCTAATTGTGTGCAGGATCCACGAGAGGAGTAGCTATCAGCGAGAAGAGGAGAAGCACATTTCATCAAATGTCGACTTTGTTTAACCAGAACTCGGCGCTGACATTTGAATTATTGAACCCAGACAAAAATCTTTTCCTAACCTGAATGAGGTTTTCTTGTCAAATAATCTCAAGGAGACCGTTTTGTGAAGCCTTTTTGAAGTGTTAATCAAAGTTTTAATTAAATAGTTTTGAGCCATCTCACCTCATTACACAGAAATTTGAAAACTTCAGGCAGTAATATTCAGTAAAATATGAGCTGATACTGGACAAGAAGGAGAAGTGTAAGTTGAAAACAGGCAACAGGCTTTCCATCCAGGCTTTAAGTCTCACTAATCAGAGGCTGCACTGTAAACATCTTTGAACACAGATTCATTGGGGTTTTCCAACATTAATGAGTTACACTTTAGATAAAACCAAATGCATTAATAACTCTGTGTAATTTCACACCTCGGTGATCTTGTGCATTTAACAGTTTGATGTTTTTGCTGCAGAAAATCTGATTTCTTCTGAACCTATATTAGAACATTTCGCAGAAGCGCCTGAAGAGAGGGAGGCGACGATAAGACATCTGACTGTCTTGAAGTGAAGTCTTCAAAGTGATTGGTTTGGGCCCAGTTGGACTCCATCCAAACTAAAATCATTTTCTAAAGCTTTTTGTGTCTGGCAACAAACCTGTTTACTCACTAAATAAATCTAATGAAGTCACAGTTTAAACTAGTATAAGTGTAATTACTATAACAATGATTCACATAATCCGTATATTAGTAGGTTATAATTATTATGTTATCTAAATTATGAATCACAATAAATTAGCGGGTCATTACTGTCTAAAAAATGATGATTGTTTCTGTGCTCATTTTATAATAATTAATAATTGCATAGTCTTGATCATAATTAACTTATAAAGCGTGTGTGCTAGTTAACATTTGACTATTTAGACATCTAAAAGTCATTAATGTGATTAACGACTTAATGGCTAATGTCTATTAATGTCTCTGTTTGCCTGTAGGTACAATTAAGACTTTCTAATTTAATATCATCATGTTGAATCAAATTAAATCTAATCAAAATTCCTGAACACCTGAGACATCTCACTCCTCTGCCACTCATTAACTTTGTCTGTCTGAGGTTGATGAGACCACTTAGTCTGAAGCTAAACGGTGGAGTTGAAGATTACCAACTCCATGAAGACCACTGTATGGGTGGCAGCTGCCTGTCTGTCTGTTTTCCATCTAAATTAAGCTGCCACCACATTTCACCAGGCGGGACACATCTGCCTTACCAGGCCTGAGCTCGCTGTGACTGCTCACCGTCTGGTAAATAGAACTAGGTTCTTCGCCACAGGCTTGATCTAGTGGGCGACTTCATAAATCCAGAAATTCACCACTAAGATATGTCGCAGTAATACAGCTTCTTGTCCACAGCTGCGTCCATGAGGAAATCAGATTTGTTCAATGAATGTGAAGATGAACCTGACTTTATGTAGCACACTGTGTGATAGAGTCCGAGCCGGTCCAGACCTCCATGGGGCCCTCGGCAAAGTTCTGCTGGGGGGGCCCTCCTACCTGAACTCCAAAATATAATCTTTTTTTAAGGGTTGCACCTGACACCCCGACGCTCCCACTCGTCGATGGTCCAGCATCTCGACAGACAAACTGAAGCATAGCACCTGGAAGTTATAGATGTTGCTGCCATTAATTCAGCGCCATCAAAGTTTTACTTTCATATTTTTCAAATGTATGTCATTATTTATAGCACTATTGTCATCATATTGATTTTAATTTACTAAGATATCTGCATATATATGGGCTATCCAAGCAAACGCAAGCAAACAAAATCCAATCTTAAGTCAACATTTATCCATTACTTTCCATTGTGTATAAGTTCAGTTGTAATTACACTACACACACTTTTTATTATAATACACATCGTGTTGCTGGTTGCACTGTGTGTTGGTTATTGTGATTTGCACTGAATTGGCACAGACACATTTATTTTTCTTTTTTGGCTGAAAGCACATACAAATGACTCGGGCCCGGGTCAGAAACAAGTAATTCCTCCCACTCCTGTCACATTGCTTTGAACCCAGAGAGGAATGAAAACAAGTTTACCTGACGTTCTCACACTTCATTCTCATGCAGTTTCTTCTTCCCTTTTCCATGACATGAATGATAACTCCACTTCATCTTGTTAAATCTTGTCAATAACTTACTCACGCTACATCCTGGCTGAAGTTTAGACACAGTCACGCATCGGACACTTTGGAGGCCCCCTTTCATTTTGCGTGGCCTTAGACAAAATGTGCATACTGGATAGAGTAATAAGATAATAAGTAATAAGTTAATTGACAATAAACAAAACAGCGTAAAACCAAAAAATATCTCATCTTTGGTTAAATGGTTTTCTTCCCTCTCTTTCATGTTTAATTGGCAAATTCAAAACGGTCCATTAATTTCCTCCCATGCAGACCTGAATTAGCACTTTAGAGAATCAGTGATTGTTGGTTGTTAATTTGATGGTGGGATTGAGAGGAATCAGTCACAGCCCGTGCTGCCTGTCACCTATGGAAAAACCCAATTACGCTGCAAGATGTCGTTGTGCGTCATAGTAAAAATATATTGTTTGGGTTAATTTGAAGGTTGGATTGAGAGGAGCCAGTCACAGTCCATAAAGCCTGGCGCCCCCAGAGTGCTGCTGTCTGGAGTCAGACCTGCTGTCGTCTTTGGGGCCTTGAGGAAGGTGATTGGGTCATGTCTGAAGTACCTGGAGATGAGAAGTTGAAGGGGCTGATGATGGGAGAGGTGACCCTGACAGGTGACCTTCTTTGATAGAGACTCCACACTCTTCCGTCATAGGGGCTGTTTCCATCAAGTCAGAATAAGTTGGCTTGTGCTTCCACTGCAACCCTTCACTCTGCCAAGCCCCTGCAGGTCGTCCTCTCCTCTCTGCTCCCTGTGCATGCACCCACTCCAGACACATAATGGCTTATGGCTTCTGGGAGAAATAATTTAGCTATTTGCACAGTTTCATCAGGCAAGAACTCCAGGTTCACTGTGTGTCATGTGGTTTTTGTTGATTTGATTTAATTTGCATTTACGTGTACTTATTTGACAGATGATTTTATCCAAAGTGACTTACAAGTGAAACACCTTGGGGGTCACTGTCTTACCCGAGGACACTTCAGCAATCAAACAGGATGACAACATGCTCCGTACCACATGAGCCACAGCTGCCCAATCGTCATTTGTGTCACGTAGTACAATATTTAACAAGGCTGGTCCTGGATTATTATGTTAAAACCTAGACCGGGCCTGCACTCTGTTAAAATCAAGTTTTAAAAACATGCATTAACTGATTATTTTCAGCCACTTGGCAGCTGCGTTGTTAACACTGACGTAAATTTATAGTCAATAGGGTGAATATGCCGACAAATGGTGGTGAATTTACACATTCATCCACACAAAAACAACATCAAAATTCATTTCGAGGGGTGTTTGTGTCTCCTTGATGAATTAACGTCCAGTAGTCGCTCTCCATTTGGCACGGTTTCAGGCTCCACTGCCGTCTGTGGCTAAATGCAAACATCATATTGTTTTTTAACTTTTCTAATGACTATGTGGTGCTGAGCATTTTGCATTAGAGGTACATACAGGTGTACAGGGAAGTATACAGCTCCACAAAAGAGGCACAGTTATCTGTAGTTTATTAGTTATTGGCTATTATAAATTAAATAACTTGAAAAATTAACTAAAATTATTCTGAAACGGGAAAACAGCCAAAACCTGCATGGGTCCTGGCAGATTTCCAGCACAGGAGCTTGTTAGTTTCTGGGTCTCTGTGCAAATATTGAAAGTCCAACATTGTACAGTATAAAGTGAGATGTCCATGTCTTTTTTTTTTTG